>VYZV01018173.1:0-25190 GCA_013401275.1 Pandion haliaetus | reverse complement strand
AATGGCGGCGGCGAGGCGACGGCGGGCGCGCGGGGGAGCCCCGCCCCGCCAAGCCCACCGGCCAATCGGCGCTCTGCAGCTTCCGCGCCCGCCAGGCGGCGCCCCGCGGGTTCCCACCCCGACAGCCACTGAGCAGCCGGTCTCCCGTGAGGTCACACCCCGACGGCCAATTAGTGCTCACTCCCGCATGAGGTTACACCCTGATAGCCAATGAGCACTCACTCGCCCATGAGGTCACGGGCTGCAGCAGGATGTCACACGCTACCGAGCAGGGAGCCTCCCCCGCTGCCGTGAAGCCACGTGCCGCTCCAGGGCGTCACACCCCGCCAGGCAACAGGCTCTCCACCCCCTCGGGGTGTCACAGTCTGCCAGCCAATGAGCACCCTCCTCCCCCATGAGGTCATGGGCCGCCCCAGGACCTCACACCCTGCCAGCCAATGAGCGTCCTGCTCCCTGTAAAGTCACGGGCTGCCCTGGGAGGTCCACACTACTGGCCAGTGAGCACCCTGCTACCTCGTGAGGTCACGGGCTGTCCCAGGAGGTCACTCACTGCCAGGCAGTGAGCATGCAGCTCCCTCTGAGGTCACAGCCTCCCGAGTGAGGTCACACAGTGCTCAGTGGGTAAGCACACTGGCTCTGATGTGAGGTCACGGTCTCTCTGAGGTGAGGTGATAGAGCCCTCACCCAACAACCACCCCGTCTCCCCCCAAGGTCACACAGTGCTCAGCCAGTCATCATCGTTACTCTGCCATGATGTCACAGGGCCCAGCCAAGGGGCTCACAGGCTCTCCCTAAGGCTCAGCCAGTGAGCGTGCAGCTTCCCAAGGGAGGTCACAAGGAGCTCAGCCAACCAGCATCCCCATTCCCCATTAGGTCACACGGCTCTCAGCCAACAGGCCTGCCCTCTCTGCATGAGGTCACAGGCTGCCTGATGAGGTCAGAGAGCACAGGTGCCTTTGGAGAGCACCCACCCCAGGACAGCACAATTACACCTCCCCCAGATCTCCCTCACCCATAGTTAATGAGAGGAGGCAATAATTAAAACAGATGGTACTAGCAGAGCATGGCTCCCATGGGAGGCAGGCGGGGGGGCCCCACCCCCACCCCAGTGTCCCAGGGCATGGGGAGGGAATGGGCTGCTGCCCAGAGGCCACCCTGAGGGGCTCAGCACCCCATGCCCGCCTGCGGCCACCTGTCCCCTGCTGCCACCCTGCAGCCTCCTGCACCCACTCCCAGGATCGGGCCCGGCCAGGGCAGCAGGAGAAGGACCCCCCCCACACCCACCCAGGAGCTCTGACCCTGGCCTTCAGCCCCACAGGTGACAAGACGTCGCTCCCACTATCTCACACCAGCCCCTGTGAGCCAACACACCACACTAATTCGTAAAACAAAACGTGTAACTGGGTCCGGCCTCCACTGCTGATTCCACAGAAATAGAAACCGGCTCCAGCGTGCCCCTGGGAGATGGCACCTCTGTCCCCCTCCCCACACACACACGTCCCACCAGCCCAGGGAGCAGCCATGCCTGCAGCTGGGGCTCACTGCCATCCTGCTCGGGGCCAGGTGTAGGGTGTAAAGCATGTAACATAAAGAGGAAGGCAGCTTTTTAAGAGCCAAAGACATCACCGAGCAAGAGTAAAAGGCTCCAGTTCTGGCAGGGACAATCTGTAGGTGCAATAAAACAGAACAAAACCACATCAGAAGCAACTTCCAAGAGGGGCACGTACAGAGGAAGCTGGAGAGTGCAGGAATGGGTGGGTGAAAGGGGATCAGGCAGGACTGACAAGACAGCCGGAACAGGAAAAAAAAACCCCACCTGTTTTGTTTTGGGGTTTTTGTTCAGGTTTTGTTTGTTTGGGGATTTTTTTCCTGGTGGCAGGTGGGGAGATGTCCCAAAAACACAGGAGACTCAAAACATCCGCCTTCAACTCAGCCGAGGTTTGAGCAGCTGCCAGCAGCACCCCAGCTCAGGCAGTGTCCAGCAGCTGATTGCCCAGCCAAGGCACTCAAGCCCTGGCTTAAACACAGCTTGCTGCCAAAACCAGGGAAAGCAGTTCAGGTGATGCCAGCTTAGATCGTGGCAGATGGAGGAAAACACCGCCCCGGCAGAGCTGACACCAAAGTGACACCAAAATGAAGGTCCTTTGCTCACCGCAGTCTGAGCAGGAGAATTTTTTGGCCCAGGATGAGTTTATTTTCAAACAGAAATCTGATCAAAGTAATAGGGCGCAACAGACCCGGCAGAAGTCAGACACAAAGATGCCAGCTCACGCGGGCACTGCTGTCCCTGCTGGAAGGGACACTGGGCCACACAGCCTGTGGGGCTGGCTTTGCGGGCAGGTTGGACCCCCAAGCCTGCCTGCAGGGTGGCCCAGGGGCTGTAGCTGAGCAGGGGGCTTGATCAGGTGCCTACGCTGTCCCCCTGGCTCTGACAGGTCCCCAAACCAGGGCTAGAGCAGGACAACCCCCAAAGCCCTTCTCAATCCCTCCACTGCACGCAGGGACTGGCTCTACCTTCGTGGGTACTGACATGGCACCAGCTCTCCAGCACCCCAACATGGAAGCCCACGTCCCTCACCAGCCACGCACCCAAACCTTCACTGCTGCCTTCCTAGAAGGGTCTCCCTAAACTTGCTTCAGGCCAGAGAGATCTAGAGCAAGCCTGTCACCTTTTTACAGATGCAAGTACCTACCTTGAAGAGATGAATGTGCCATGCAAGATAGGCAGTAAAAGGCTCCTTGCGGGGCCTCTCCTAGGCTTCTCTTCTCCAGACTTAACTCTAAGTCCCCCTCCCTTCCCCCCAAGCTTGTTTTCCAGCCCTCTGAACCCTCTTCTCATTCTCCTCCAGACTCTCCACCCATTCCATGTCATTCAGCAGTCAGCCCCAAGGGATGCAGGCAAGACATGGCTCATGTTCTGCAGACATTTGCCCTGCTCGCTGCCCTGGGGATTGGCACCGCTTTCATCCCACCACCGCCTCACCCCGCCACAGCCCTTCCCTGCAGCAGGGGCCCGTCTCCCAAGAGCTGGCCCCAAACATTTCAGAGGGGTCAGGCACATCCATCACCCCACGCTCAGCACCTGAGCTCAGCCCTCAACCCTGAGCTGCAGTGGGGAGGAAAATGCTCAGAAGCCAGCTGTGTTAACAAGTGTGCACAGCAGTATACTTTATTCCCTAAAGACACATTTTTGGCCAGGTCAGGTACTGAGGCTTCTCAGCCTGAAGCAGCTGGAAGTTAGAAACATCACAGATTTGTACAGGAGAGTGCTGTAGCAAGGTACCTCACCAAGTTTGTTCCCTGCAGCTTGAACAGCTCTGCTACAGCTGTTGGGCAAAAGGGGATCTCCTGTCCGGTGTCTCCAAGCTGAAGAACCCCAGACAGGTTCAGCCCCATCAGTTTCCCCCTCTCCTGAAGGGAAGCAGTTCTCCAGCAGTTCTTCAGGCCATTCCAAACCCTCAAATCACTAGGCAGACCAGTTACAAGAACAAAAACCCCTACAAGCTCATTAAAAAAAAAATAGAAATTCATAAACAAGTTTCACAAACAAGTTTCACACCAACACACACCGAGAGTTCACATCGGCACACCAAACTCCCCGTTTCCAAGCAGGGCAGGGGGTCACCCCCAACACCCTCCTCTCCAGGTCAGCAATTTCAGTGCCAAGTCTGCAAAAATGCAGTGGGCTTCACAGCCCAAGCCAGGGGAAGGCAGAACATCCCCCAGGCTTCTCCGTGGGTCTCCCCAGCCCACACAAGCCTGCAGCAGACAGAAGGTGTTTAATTTGTTGATGAACATACAGCCACCCTACAGCAACACAGGCCAGGCTGCCCTGCCCTGTGCACATTTCTTCCTCCAGGCAACTTTCTTGGAACTATTTACACCACGCACAGAGCTGGTCCAGGTCCCTTCTCCCTGCTCTCGCTCCAGACTGACATCCCAGATATCCTTCCTGCACCTCTAGCTTGTGGCTGCATCCACGAAGTGCAGTTCCACCTGATGTCAGAGCACTCAACAGCAGCAGCAACTATAGAGCTCCTAGTAGGCCAGAGGATGAGAAAACGTTTATTCTGCGTGAAAATAGGAGGAAAGAGGGGTAAAATGAGGTGTGGGGGGGTAAATCAGTCCAAGCATTAGCCAGAGGCCTGGTCTCCTGTCGGCTTGCTGCAAGGCTGGCATTCTCCCCAGGGCAGCTCATCTCACACACAACACAGCGTTGGTGCTTTGCAAATAGCCCTCTGCACAGCGGTGGTTGCACATTGCTTTATGCCAGGCTCTAGGCAAGCGTGCTCTGCCCTGCAGCCGCCCTGCCCAGCTGCTCCCCGGGAAGGCAGGGGCTCTCACTGCAGGAAACCATCCAGTCTGGCTTGGCTGCTGCTGGAGGAAGATGCCAAGGATGCTGCAGACGCTGGCCTGGAGACATTCTTCTTGCTCCTCACTGCTAACGGACGGATTTCTGCCAGGTTTGTCTGAAGGTAAAACTGTCAAGGAAAGTACAGACCAAGGCCCTGGGGACAGAAGTGATCCAATACCTGCTGCAGACTAGCCTGAACCACAGACCTGGGACCTGGTCATACATTTGCACCCAAAAACCAAAACTCCCTGCAGGACAGGCTGGGCTTTGTCCCCTACTCATAGCAGCAAAGCTCAGGCATGCTCCCGTCCCACGAGTCAAGGAATGCTTCCTGCTTCTATGCTACCCCTTTGCACACAAACCAGCATTTAAGCATATCCATCAGAGCTTTGGGATCTGCCCTGCACATCAGAGCCAGGACACCGTGCAGGGAAAGGTACGGCAGCCAGAGCCTGCAGCCTCCCGAGGCAGAGTGACCCCAAGAGAAGAACCCTTAGAGCAGCAAGTCCCTTTTAACTCCCACGCCATTCACAGACACTGAAGTGTCAAAAGCTAAACCCACAGCACCAAAAGGCAGGTGCAGGCCATGCTAGCACAACTGCGGTTACACAAACCGGCACACCTGCAGCACTGGGGTCAGAGAAGTGAGCTGCTCCTCCATCAGCCACATGTGAGGGGCAGCACTGGGATGGCTGCCCACCTTCTTGTATTGGGTCTGGCTGATACAGAGTTAATTTTCCCCACAGTGGCCCTCATAGTGCTGTGCTCTGTAGCTGTATTGGTAGCTGGAAAGGTGTTGATAACACACCAGTTTTGGCTACTGCTGAGCAGTGCTGGCACAGCATCAAGGCTGTCTCTCCAACATTCCCCCTGCCACTCACCAGTAGGCTGGGGGTGGGCAAGATCTTTGGAGGGGACACAGCCAGGACAGCTGACCCAAACTGACCAAAGGGATATCCCATACCATATGGTGTCTGCTCAGCAATAAAGGCTAAGAGAAAGGAGGTGAAGAGGGGGCATTTGTTATTACAACATTTGTCTTCCAGAGCAACCTCTATGTGTACTGAAGCCCTACTTCCCAGGAAGCGGCCAGACATCGCCTGCTGGTGGGAAGCAGAGAATAAAATCTTTTGTTTTCCTTTGCTTTCGCACACAACCTTTGCTTTTGCTTTATTAAACTGTCCTTACCTCAACCTGCAAGCTTTCATTATATTTTCTCTCCCCTGTCTAGTTGAGAAGGGCAAGTGATAGACTGGCTTTGGTGGACACCTGGTGTCTAGCCAGCATCAACTCACCACCCTTCTTCGTTCACATCAGGCTGGCAGCATGGGCACATCTGGTCCCAGAGATCTGGCTCAAGCATCTCCCTGCCATTGGGTACCTCCACGTCTCCGCAGGAGCAGCCACCCAAGGCTTCCCAGCAGGTCACACCTTCCAGCTAATCACTTCTTCTCTGCTTCAGCCTCCTGGTTTTATAAAAAGAGCAAAAAACCCTCAAAACCAGCACCAGGAGCTAGAGCTGTGTCAGAGCCATAGCTGTACCACACACCCCTCTGACAGTACTGCCTGGGGAAGGCAGGTGAGGGGCAGCCTCCACAGGGGACAGCACATTGCTCCTGCGTGAGGAATGGGAGTCAGAGCAGCTCCCCACCTGCTGGGTGAGCTCAGCAGGGCTGCCCACCAGGACAGGCACGGCAGAGCAGCAGCATCCCGCAGGAACGAAGGCTTCAGCTGCATGGGCTGGCAGGCACATGGCCAGGAAGAGGCCGCACTACGCTGCTGCTCAGAGATCCCAAGGGCATAGGCAGTCCCTGCAAATTGCACTGATTTCTGGTTGATATGCTCCTCTGAATGAGCCACCTCTGATAATGCTCTCAGCAAGCGCAGGTCCTTGATGCCTTTGCTGAGCTCAGACTTGCTCAGAGTCAGATAGAGAGAAATACGATGGTTCCTTGAGGATCCCAGCCCATTTTTTGTTGACGGCGGAGGCAGGACTCCTCAAGATGGCTGAGACCAAAGAGGAGGAATGGAGATGAGGTCCCCACTGCATCACTACTGCTACATGAGCTGCAGGAAAGGATACAGGCTGTATGAACTTTGTTCTGCCTCCCAAGCCATCGTACCCCATTCTCACCTAGAAGAGAGAAAAAAAATGAGTATGGAGAAGCAGCACAGAGCCTTGGCTACCTCTCCTTGTGTTGGCTATGGGGAAGGGGGGAGCCTTGCAGGCCACAGCTTCTGAAGTGGGGTTACAAGCACCTGGAAACATTCAGTACTTGTGCTAAGCCCTCACCTTTGGAAAAAGACAGACCCAAGGGTATTAGTAAAGTTTGGGTATCTTGGGCACTTTCTGAAGGAAGCTGAGCCTTCCTAGCAACAGCAAGGCTTTGGATTTTGCCAGTGGAACTGAGGAATACAAGGAAAACACCCAAAGCTCAAAGGAGGTGGAGGAATGGGACATGGAAGGCCATTTAGTCTGCTGCCAGGAAGGGAATGTGCATCTGTCATCCCTGGAGCTCTGCAGGACTGGGAAGTAGCCAGGTCGTGCTCCAAGATTTATTTTCCACACACTATACACGGCAAGGTAAAAGCCTCATTCGCTTCCTCCTGTAGGGTCACTTCAGGACAGAGGTGTGCAGTGCCAGCCCTCAACAAGCTCACCAACTGGACAGTCATACTTACAGTGCCCATGTTCTTGTGGGGACACAGCAAGCTACCCGAAGATGGCTTCTTGGAGAGAACAGAGTTCCTGATGAATGCTGGCAAGAGTCCTTTAAGAGCATCATCCTCCAGATCATCTGCCCAGTTCTGTCCCACAAAATAATGAGAAAAGCCCTTTAACCAGCATGATCTGCTGAATTTAGTCCACATACAGGGAGCACTAATAACACAGACAGCTATTTAGGGTAATGGTTACTGCTGTACCACGTCAGGCCAAAGAACAGCAGCTTCCAGCCTCCCACCGGAGCTCATGTGGAACAGCGCCTGGGAGGCAGGACACTGCACCCAGCAAGGCTGGGAGAATGGCCTCCTTAGCTGACCCCACAGCCCTTGTGGTCAGCCCTACGTTGAGTTTGCCAAAGCACATCTGAGGCAGGATAATCAGCAAGAAGCACACAGGTCCCTACCCTCCCTCTCTGCCCAGTTCCAGGAGGCCTGAGGCAGCAATACAGTGTTTCTAGGAGACTGTCAAGCAAAGCACTTTGAAGCATGTACCGTGGTTCTAAAAATTGGATGGTCTACGGTCATAGCATCTCCTACATGGAGAAAATGGGTCCTTTATCCCAAGCTTATTAACAGCAGAATCAAAGAGGTCATACAGAAAATGAAGATTAGTCCTTTTACCTCCACTGTTTCCTTCAGAACTTTCTTTGCCAGATTTACCACGGGAAGTCTGTAAGAAGCCCAAGGAGCAAATCAGCAGAGATTTATTGTTCAAGTGGAGCTGGCAAGGACAGACAAGGCCAAGCAAATGACGACAAAACTTGCAGCACGACATCAGGCAGCTGGAGAGCTATCTGATCTCACATAGCAACTTCCACAGAAGCAAGACTTTGATCTCCTTTAGAAGCAGAAAGAGGAGGGAAAACTCACGGCTTTTTATCCAGCTTCTGCCTTTTTGCAGGGTTGAAGAGAGATCTGCAGGGCTGATGTTCAGGGGTGTCCACATCAAAAGTGGCATCTAGATTGATCTCATCGCTGTGGGCCGGACGATGGAGCTTCGGGTGCCGCAGTTCCACAGGAGCGGGGCTGCAAGGCCATGCAAAGTGTCAGCCATCAGGAGGCCACCGCCTGCCACCCAGCAGATGAGAGGAAGACAGAGCTGCACGCTACGTGATTGAGTTGCACGACAGCAGTGGGACCAGGATCGGAGCCCCATTCAGCTTACAAGTCAAAGAAAGGACAATCTGAATCCCAGAGTTTATAGTCAATGTCCCAAACTACTGTTCACCCTCGAATGGCATGTGCTATAACAGCAGCACCCAGAGCCCAGGCAAACATGCTGGCACACTGCTGCTCTGTGTACACAACCCAGCTTGCTGTACTGGGGTAATAGCACAGCCTCCTCAGAAGAAAGGGCTTGATAAAAATGTAAAAGATGCCATTTTTCAGGCTAGGTTCCTCTGCCTAGCTAAGATCTCTGGTCCCTGCACACCAGGGCACACTCACTAGAAGGCCAGCTCCGAGGCAACTAGAAGAGCAGCTTTAGGGATATCTCCCTGGCAGGACACAGTGACAAAGTTTGTCAAAACCTAGCCCATTCTTCCATCCCATCCTGATCCAAACCCTCCAAAAAACACACTTTTTCCAGGTAAACCAAACACCACCTTGTCATCAACAAGAAAAAAAACAAAATAGGATACAAGGAGCAAAAAGACGATGCTACTGCAATGCCTGCCAGACTAGCATGTCTCTGTTTCCCCAGCTAGTTAAACTGTCAGCTCTTACTGTGGACCTGCCATCTCCATCCTTGGCCTGTATCTGAGGATGCACTTCACTAACCTTTCAAAGACTAGTCGACTGAGTGTCTCTCTGGTTACGGATGGGACCTTCAGAGTATCCTGCAGGATGTCTATCTTCTTCTTCAGACTCTAGAGGGAAAAGGGAAAGCAGACAGTGAGACAAGGAAAGATTTAGTAGCAGATACCTTGCCACTTTTCCACAAATCAGCATCAGGTGTAGCTTAGAGGTGGGGCAAACAAGAGAGGTAAGGTGGGCTGGGTAACCTGGTCACTGAGCAAAAGCCAGCATAACTCCTGGCTCTGCAGCTGCAGGCCATGGCCAGCTGCCAGTTACTGCAGACCGGGGAATGATATTCTCACCAAGATCTCCTTGTCCGCATTCTTCAGATCCTTCTGGGTACTTTTTAACTCCTCCTTTGTCTTCTCCAACTCTGAAACTGTTTTCTGCAGCTGCAGAATAAACACCCCACCCCCCCGAAAAGCAGAGCGCTGGTTACAACACATAGGTAAGGGAGACCACAGATCCCCTGTGAGAACAGTATGCTCTGCAGCATATGCAACTTCCCCCTGTTTAAGGGCTCAATTTTCCTGTGGCAGTCTGACCAATCTCTCCTGTATCAGAGCAACCGAACACCTGCCCATTCCCTCAAGCTGCCTGCAGAGGGATCTCCAGGGCTGCTTGCCCAACACAAACCTTCCTATAGCATTTCCCAAGCATTTATGCCTAATGGTGACAGCTTTTCCCCACTCTAACACTTGGCGGCTGCATTCTGAATTCCTGCAGGACTTCGGACACACCAGAGCACAGGAATTACAAACCACAGGCTGGAGGATGGTTATGCATCAGCAGTACTGGCACATGGACAAACCTGATTCAACAGGGAAGCATGCCAGGACCAGGGGTCGAGAAGTGGACTGATACCACATCAGAGACTTGTGGGTTCAGGAGTCTGGGCCAGCCCACAAAGAGTCGGTACAGTCACCTCTCTGTCAGCCAAGCCTGGAGCCCTGAATGCACTGACTCGCATCCTCCTGACCCAAGCCAGTGATTGCAGCTTGGCACTGACTCAGCCAAAAGCAGCCAGATTCCAGCAGCAGCACCTCATGTAAGTGGTTAAACTCACTTGGGGAGTAGCACAGCAATCTGAGAACCTCCTTCTCCATTTGAGGGGACCACAATAGCTATGGCTGAGTAACAAAAATAGGCCAAAGCCACCCACAGTCTCTCACTTCGTGAGCTTGGACATGGGGGTGTTCCAGGGAACACCTGTGCCTTGGAGAGCAAGGCTATATGCACACACTTTTCACAGGGACTTGCTACCAGAACTGACAGAAAGTGATTCCTGACCTGAGCTAAGAAACCCCAGCCAGGCCTGGCACTGGGGGAGCACAGCAATAGAGGCACATCTAAGCTCTGCACCAGGTCAGGACCAGCCCAGGCAGGCTCTGTGCAGAGCCACCTGCATGTCCTCACCGCACTTTGGGAACCTCTCCTGCCTGGGCGTAGCATCATGTGAAAGCCCTAGCCCAGTTCAGCCAGCTGAAGGCATGAGGCTGGGTGTGACTGTGGTTGTGCCAAGCCAGGGCTAAGCCCTGCTCAACTGGTGCTGGCTCCAAACCCTTCCCACCTTTCCTAGGGGCCCGATTCTGCAGCAGGAGGGGCTGGCAGCTGAGCTAGCTCATGCTTGGCAGTGGCAGGATGAAGGCAGTGCTGCTTCAGAACCCAGTGGAAGCAGCGGAGCACCTGTGTGTTGCTGCCTTCCAGTCCAGGCTCCCTGCCAGACTCCAGCTGGCTCTGCACATGCTGCCCCACCACTGTCCCCAGAGACTGCACTCCTGGCAACAGCCCATGAGCCACTCACTGCAGCATCGCACCCTGACCCAGACACCCCAGCCTGACACTTCCACAACCACCTGTACCACTCAAGTAGTGCTCAGTGTGTGAGGGGGTCACTGCAGAGGGCTTGGGCCACAGTTATTGACAGGTATCTACAGACCAGATACCAACCTGGCGACTCACACTCTACTTTTACCTTGCTATTGACAGAAAACAGCTCCTTCTTCAGCTTCTCTGTCATCTCACTAGAGCTCTTCCGAGCCTCCTTCAAGTTTTCATATTCCCTGCAAAGAGACCAGAAGAGGCACGCTCTTTGTGAGAGGACTGAGCTAGAACTTCTCAGAGACAAGCCAAGACCCTTAATTTCAAGCTCTGCAACTGCAGAGCCACCAGAGAAAACCCAGGAGACACAAAGCCCTTTAGAGAACAGAGCTGAGTGCACCAACACTGACCAACAGTGCGTCCAACATACTGCTACACCACGAGGGAGAAAAAAAGCTGCGTGGGATACCGTGCCTGAGAACAGGGCCTGAACAGATTTCACCAGCAAAATGGAAACCGGATCCAAAGACATTTCAGTTGCCAGTGGAAAAGACAGACAGACAACAGAGCAGCCTCCATGCTGGCAGCAAATAGGGGACTTTGCTTTAAGTGACTTTTCAGAGACTTCACACTATTGGCCATGCACATTCATTCCCAATTACACCACAGGGACACTTGCCTCATTACAGCTTTGTATCAAAGCTGCAATTATTCAGCTGCCGTCAGAATGGACCCAAAAAAGCTGTGGTTTTGCCCAGCAGGACCAGATGGATTTCCAGGTAGGGGAGGGCAACATAGCAGATTCGCCTTGCCAGAGAGTGCTTGAGGCCACAGCTGCACAGTGCAATGCAGCAGAGGGTACAAACCCTGAGCCCCTCATCCACTCATTTCCCCCCAGGCACGAGAGGCGAACAGAGGGAATAATAATCATCACCTCATAGGTGCACTGACAACTCTGGAGACAGTTCCCATGGTGACACGCATGTCACTACAGTGACAACAGGAACAGTTCAGTGTGACAGGCTCCAATCTAGGTCCCCAGGATCTGTCAGTCAAAACCCAGTGGAGGCCCAAACAGGCAGCAAGAGCCCCACAGAGCCTGTGTGCCTGTGATACTCAGCCAAGGGTTCTCCCTGGGCACACCCAGGACAGCACGAGCCAGCTGTGCCAAGCCCGCAGCACCTACTTTTTCAGTGAGACACAGTAGATTGCAAGCTGTTCCACCGCTGCCTGCCCGACTCCCGTCTCTCTGATCATCTCCTCCACTTCGGGGCGCTGGCTCTGAAGCAACAGCTCAATCCTGCACGTAAAAAAAAAAAAAGTACCCTCAGCTCATGAGTCAAACAGAGCTGGGAAAGAGACTGGAGCCCTGCTTCCCCCCAAGGAGCTGGTGCAGCCTAAGCTCCTGCTGCAGGCACTCTGGATGTCATGGGGGAAGAGACAACTGCCCCACCGCGATGAGGGGTTTTTGCTAGGGAAGAGTAGCACTACATGGACAGACTAGAGGAGGGGCAGCTGTACACACATACTGCACATGGGGCTAACATCCCAGCTCTCGGGCCCTATAGCCCCATGGCTGACCGCGTTCCTGGGCTGGGATTCTGCCCCAGCGTCCTCGGATAACAGGAATCGCACGTAGCCACGCTTGGAGCACTGCAGATGAGTCCAGTCTGCACACAGTACCATGCCTTCCTTCTGTTTAGGGAGAGCAGCTGTCTGGAAGCATAGCAGGGCAAGAGCACAGACAGTCAAGGGCAGGCCTGCTAATGCAGCCATTTCCAGCCGTATGGGGTAAGATGACCTAGTGTGTGGTGGTGGATGTTGAAACAGGTACAGCAGGACCCCTCTGAGAGGGGGAAAGGCATGCAGCCCAGCCTGCAAGGCCCAGGGAGAGACCGGGATCTCACCGCTCCATGGTTCTCAGCTTGTTTCGCAGACGGCGGGCCTCCTCCTTTGAACTTCTGTTATCCTCCTGCTGCTGCTCCAGGAATTTCATCTGCTTCTGCAGAGAAGCAAGCGCACACAGACCGTTAGGAAGGCTCCAGGGATTGTTAGAGAAACATCCTGGCTTATGCGCACTGCGGGCAGCTGGGAGCATACATTGGCTCTTAATGCTATCACCACCTCAGCAGCCCAGGATTAAGGAGAGTGTAGCTCCCTCCCTGCTGCACCCCTAGCTCTGCTCCTTGCAAGCGCAGCAGGGTCTCAGTGCTAATCGCAAGATGAGTCTGGTGCTGAAACTGCATCATAGCTTCCTTTCTGCTGGGAGCGTTTGTGGGGCTGCGCAGCACCCTGTACACAGCAACAATTTGTTTTTCAAAAGCAAAGGAGTCCACAGCAAGCAAACCTTGCTATTGCTTTCTCCTCCATGCACAGCTGATCCCTTTGCTTTAGCCTCCCAGTTCACCTTGCCATTAGCTGCTTAGAGCATAAATAGGAATACTGAGTGGGTCTCTTCTGGGAGACTTCAGCCAAACTAGATGCCCACCCAGGCACTTTTCTCACCTGCCTGAAGAGGCTGCAAGCCTACTGCAGCCAGCACCTTTCCAGGCTCTCCAGTAGCAGGCAGCAGTAACAGAGAACCACAGCTGAGCTGAAAAGCAGATCTGCAGTGTGGCAGAGGACAAGGGAAAGCTGGCCTGAATTAGCACCGTTCCAACACATCTGTGTTTAGGTTTGTGCAAGCCTAGGCACCTCACACAGCACCTTCAAAAGGCTCTGGGTCTGGTTTCAGCACAGTGCTGACTCCAGGGAGAAGCATAGCCAGAGACTATTGTCTCATAAAGCTCCTTCCACACAGAAGTTAAAGGATTTTAGCTGCTTCCTGCCACAGAGACCAAACAGCTGTGAAACTGCTGGGACTTTGCAGACAGGATAGTGTTGCAGGCTCATGTGTTGCTCTTGCTTAAGCAGAGCCCATCTTGGGCTCTTCCCAAGCAGAGCTCTCTATACTTTAGATCCCCAAAGCAGTCTTTTGTGCCAGGTTGGAGCACAGTCCCTAGCCTCAGACAGTCTGAAATGGCAGCAAACTCTCACACAGAGGTTCAGTAGCAGCTGACGGTGCTAGCAGGACAGGAATGGCTTGCAGCCTGTGGGCTTGACCTGCGTCACAGCTAGTTAAGCCTGTATTTTCACTGCAGAAGTTTAGTGCTTTAATCTTTAATGATGCAGTATAAGACAGTGCTTGGCATTCAGCTGGGAAACCCCATACACCACAGAAAAGATATCTCCAGGTTCCTAATCCTTCTGCCCTGCCCAGCTTTCATTAAAAGGACTTAAGCATACACTGAGGGTTTTGCAACTGGCAAGATAACCACAGAGCCTCCTCCTGAGGTGCAGAGGGAGGAAAGCCAAGGACAGCGATGTTGAGCTGAGCAGCAAGCACCAGCTTCCACTGTCACAATTGTTTCTGCAGGAGCAGGGAGCATCAGAAGTATCCTGCCACTGGTACACCCAGGGTCCCAGGAGCATCTCTGGCATGACACAGGCCCATGCTGCCTTTACACCCAAGCAGATTGGATATAATTCCATGGTCACGCAAAAAAAGTTGTGCTGGCTCAAAGCAAGGCCTGTCTGGCATTAATTCCTTACTATATCTCTCCTTCTGCCCTGTGACAGCACCACACTGCTAGTGTCAGGCAGCCCTCCTGGACTCATTCCTCTCAGGAAGAGCCCAGCTGCAGGTGACATACAGCAAGACAACCCCACAACCCATCTACAAGCTATCCCTGGGCCACTTGGCCTTGCAGGTCAAGGAACACGATGCAGTTTAGGCTCTTTGGTCAGGCCTGTACTCAGTGGGCAGAGATCTTGGTGAAGCACAGTTGACCCCTACCCTGCCTTCCAGCTTGCAGCTCAGAAACCCACCTGCCTGAACCACATCTTCTTGGGACAGGCACATCATCTTCACACAGTGGAGACTGCCAATCCCAGCCTGCCACCAAGGCAAAGTTGCTCTGCTCACTACAAGACATCCCAGCAAAGCAGCTCCTACTCTTACCCTCTTCCACTTGCTGTTTATGCACAGTACATGATCACACCCTGAGTCACTGCAGGCTGAAACACAACAGGAATATTTGATCCCCGGACTTCATACATTACTAACCTAACCGAAGGAAAGCCCTGGCAACAGAACAGAGGCAGGAGAGTTAGCTGGATCAAATCCCACTCAGCTGAAGCTTGCAACTCCCCCTCCACATATTTCAGTTTGGTTTCTCCTCCAATCAAACTAAGAAACTAATTTTCCTTGAATCCCGCCTGGCCTAAACCCATTTCAGAAGAACATTTTACCACAGGGAGCCCGTGTTTTGGCAATGGGGCACTGGGGCCAGTTCCCGCTCTCGGTTCTTGCTGCTGCCTTTATGATCAGCACTGCCACTTCATTAGCAAGGCTCAGTCAGCATCCCCCAGGCTGGGCTGGCGTCTCTCCCCCAGTCCAACCACCTCTGCCTTGAGCATGCAGCCACTTGTATGCAAGCCACAGGCCTAGCTTTTACACTTCTGACTCACCCCCAGGAGGAGCGCACTCAGGACCTCAAGACCAGCAACACCACTTGCTTCAGATTAATAAAACCAAAATGAAAACCCAGCTACACCGCCCTTCTGTCATTCAGAGATCAAGGAGACAGGAATCTCAAGGCACCAGATCCAAAATCCCACCAGCACAATCTCTTTATTAGCAGGGCCTGCAGAGATCTTCAACAAAACTAACATTGACTGTGCAAAGGTTAGTGCTGAAGACCTGCAGGGGACAGGAAAGGTACCTTCAGAGAGGAGCACAGCATCTCTGTCTCTCCCAGCACCTTCTGGAGTGACTCTATTGTGGCATTGCGCACGTCCAGAGTGTCCCTCAGCCCATCCACAACAGTCTGGCATTCCCGCTTTTCTTTCTCTGGAAAGAGAAAAAAAGAAAAAGGTCATGGCCCGGTAACCCAGACTTCAGCTGCCCCACAGCAGCAGGAGCACAACAAACAGACACCACTTGCAGTCTCAGGCTCCAGGCTGCTACGAGTTGGCTGTTCCTGTAGAGAACCGTTTCCCTAAGTGCTGTCTGCACCAGGGTCTGCACTGAGCAATTGCTTCTCACAGTGCTAGCAGGCTTCAAGATTTTCTTTACTAAACATAAGTTCCCTTTAATAGCTTTCCAGTGCCAGCCCTGCATTAAGCTGATGCATCTTAACTCTTGCATGCTCTCACAGCCAGGCTTGCACAGGGAAAACTGTTCTCAGGTTACACAGAGCTGTCACAGGGCTGGAGAGCTGAGTCCCGAGCCCGTCCTCTCCACATGGAGCATTAGGTGTGCAGAGAAGCCCTTCGGGGGCTGTCAGGCGGCTGCATACAGTGATCCACCACGCTGCTGCGTCACCACGCTGCTGCAAGTACCCTCACCATGGCACCTATGTCAAAGGGCAAGAGGCAGTAAAGCAGAGCTCTGCTTGGCACTGGGGACTTGGCAGGACATGCGACAGCTTAAGTAGATTCCCCAGAGCGCCCACTTTTTGCAGGTCACAAAACCTGACTCCTGCAGTCCCTCCCCACGCAGGCAATCCAGGAACAAAGCACATGCCTCTGACCACCACAGAGAAGGCAGTGGAAAACACCACCAGATTTCAATTTGTTTTGTTGAGACAAAACAAGAACAGCTCACAAAGCGACAACCACCATCAGGAGCTGACAGACCTAAGCTGGGAACAGCCAGCATCACTGGAAAGCTTGAAGCAGCTGGGCAATGAGGGAAAGCAGCAACCTCTTCATCTAACCCTACCGAGGGCAGGGTAAAGTCTTCAGCTCAGCATCTTCTGTCTTTGCTAAAATCATCTGTGGCTCCAGCCTGACAATAGTGGAATGCCAATCAGTGCCTTTCCAAAAAGCTTTTTCTCCTTGCGAACGATCCAGTTTCAACTTGTGCCACCACATCCCATGGAAGCATGACCTGCAGTGCAGCTTCACTGCTCAATCAGACAGTAAAAGAGCCACGTGGAATGGGGGAAGAGAAGAACATACCCCAGCAGAAGCATGCAGGTAGCTAGGGAAACACATTTCTTTCTCAGCAAAGCATTTTTTCTCCATTGATCTGAATAACGGTTCCTCACCAGAGGCAGCACAGCCTGGAGACACTCCGCTGCATTTGCAGGGACTCCATATCTACTAAAAGAGTTAGGGCTTCCCTATCCTCTGTTCCCAGCTGCCCAGAGGCAGATGGCAGGAGTCAAACCTCCCCATGCTGCAGGAATGAGTTTTCAGCTCATTCAGAGTGCCTCCCACAGCACCTGCTGGGTCTGCTTGGAGCTCAGCACCTCTAGAGCCATTTGCAAGCTGATCAGAGACTGGCAATTACACAGCTCCTCTACAGCGCACAGCACAGAGCACATCTTTAAGTGAAGAATTTATACACAAGAACCACCAGAGAGCAGAGTGCCCACAGCAAAAGGAGGCGGGAGATGGGAAGGAGCTTCTCATTTCCAATATGAAAAGAGAATGGGACAGGGAATGTCAAACCCAACCTCTACTCACCAGAAGCCAAGAAGATGAGCAGGCCTTCGAGCAGTTTTTCTTGGATAACATCCTAGCAACAATCCCAGCCACCTTCCCCAGAAGATCTGGCTCTCTACCAAGTCACTGAACTCAACCAAGCTGGCAAGACAACGGGCCTCAAAACAGAGAAGTGCAGACCATCCAATTCTGCTCTCAGGCTAAGGACTGAATCCTCAATCTACTGGCTATTCATGTCTGTCTCGTACACGTAGGGAAGACAGAGGAAAGACAACTCTCGGGGCGTGGGTGAGCCCCCAGCATTCTTTAAAGATTTTTTTTTTTTCCCTTCTGCTAGTGTGTCTTTGGATTTCTGTCACTCAGACTGACATTTTCCTTTCGCTGCTCATGACTCATGTTCTGATGACAGGCTGCCTACAGACGATGCTTAAAACCCATCGACAAGTCTCCAGGGCTTTTGCTTTTCCTGCCTCCCTCAAACATCCTCTAAAATTAAAGATGGGAAAATGGAAGTGCGCACACACACTGAACTCCGTCTGCTCTTCGCACGACACATGTGGCACTGCAACAGCCAAACAAATCCAAAGCCTTCCCACTGCTGCTTTTGGGCACCACTGTTACCCCCTCATCTGTTAGAGGGAATGAGCCTTTGCTATATGCAGCTGTGAGCTTCCCAGTGAGCAAACCAAGGGTTTTGCTTTCAGCAAGCCTGCTCAAGATATAGCTGTGCTGCAATTCTGTAGCTTGTGATTAGGAAGAGGGGCAAAAAATGGCATATATGTCTCTAAACTTGCACAGAACTCCCCAGTTACAGCAGAGCTGGGCCAGGCTGCTGACTATCATACAAGCTTTGTACAGCTTTCCATGGTCTCACTTCAGAAAAAGCTCTGAAGAAACTGCTCCAGCAAAACAGTTTACAGCCTACTCCATGCCCTCAGCTTCAGAGAGGGGTGGGCTCTGCACAGGGTTTCCTCAGGCCTGGGCAAGCCACCTAGCACAGTTGGAGCCCAGGACCCACAGACCGCATGCGGCTGATCCCCAGCAGGCAGCTGGTACTCACCTTTCACGGAGAGCTGAGCCTTCACCTTGTCCAGTTCATTCTGAAACACAAAACGAAAACCCAATTAGGAAACACCCTGCAGAGGAGCTTTCAGCAGATCTTAAAAGGACCCAAGAGGTTTCTTGGCAGGACGTTTGCACCAGCCAGGTGCTAAGAAGGGAACAGGGTAACAGCAAGCACCAAGTTACAAGCAAGTACTATCACAGGGAATGCAAAGAGCACCTCCAACTGGCATTCTTCAGGGGGAGAAGAGAAGATCCCAGTTTCATCTTAGCCTTGTCAACCTTGTGTTTCTCACACTGTCAGTCATCTTGTTTTAGCTGAATAATTTTGGAAGGCTCTCAGGGAAACATAGGAAATCAGACAGGAACAATTTTTATAATGTTTTACCTAAACAAGGCAATAAGGCAGGGATGTTGCCAGACTAACTGGATTGAGAGTTGCTTTGAACTGAAGTGAACTTTAATCAGGTGCAGGTGGGAGACAGGAGAGCACATCCAAACATCTGAAAAGGTAACCAAGCATACAATCAAAAGGCACCAGCTAGCATTCTGACAGACACTGAAGCCACTGCAGTTCAGGCTGCTGGTATGAGCTAACAGCTCAGTCGAATGGCCATAAGCAGATCACTGATAAACCAATCCATACCATACCAGACTGAGGATGCATAACGTCTCCTGGGTGCCACAAGGGTCTGAGGAACATCAAATGTTTCCAACACCTTCATTAAGGATCAGAAGGAGGCAGCAAATGCCCCATAGTTTAAATTATAGATAATGAAGTGATACGACTTACAAACAGTGGCAAACAGCCAAAGGAAATGTAGGCAGGTTATGAAGAGAGGCTATCTGTACATAATTATATATTTTTTAAAAAAAAAACAGAGCAAGAGAAATACATACAGGAAAGAGTCAACAGAAGACGACTTAAAAAGCTGTGTTAGAGAACTGCAGAGGAAAGCACATAACAAGTCGGGCAGGAACTGCAGTGGAATAAAACCATAATAAAATGCCAACACAGTACTGAAGCAGAGCACACAAATCTGTGCAACCCAGAACACTACATGCAAATCTGAGCTGAGAATAGCACTACCAGTGACCACGGATGTGACTGGACCAGAACAAAGCTCTGCTAGTGACAATAAAGGCAGGAAAGAGCATATGGGATGTAAAGCTCGATAGCAAAAGGGACTAAATGCAAAGCCTAGCAGAGCTGACTTGGATTTGCCTCCGGGGGTCCAACAGCTGGAGGGCTGACATGGAATTAACTCTGCTACAGGAACTATTCTGGAGTAGCTTCCTCAGAGTCCTATTCAGGAACGATTAGTGAGCTCACAAGACGTGCTAATTAGCATGATAGCAAAGAAATCCTCGGCTACTGTGGGCAGCTATGTAACATTACCTCATTCATCAACTTAATCTGAAATCCCTCATCCTCCACCACAGCTCCTAAAGGCTGCTCCCAATCTTCACTCCTTTGACAGAAGCTCTCCTCTCTCTGCCAGCCTGAGTTACAAGACCCCGTTTTCCCAAGACCAAATGAGTATATCCTGACACAAACAGACAGCTGTCCTCCCAGGTTTCCACCCTTCCTAGGAGGTTTACAGGGCAGGAATCCTCCACCTCCTGCCTCCTTGTCACCAAGCTGAATGAGGCAGTCTCCTAGTCTCCTTTGGAAGAAGGACTTTCAGCTCCCCAAATCACAAGCAACTGGAAGTGGCAGGTTCCAGACAGCCTCACCGAGGTGTTACCCCCAAAAACCTCACACCTTTCCTGCTCTGGGAACAGCCACAGAGACTGTTCTGACCACTGAGGACCATCTTTAAGAGCAATGCAGGATAAACCCAGGCTCAGCACCCAGAAATGCTTGGACGTGTCACAGTGTTCAGCCTGTGGTCTGCAGCTACTCCAGAGAACCAAGTTCCCTCCAGTGTTTCAGTTGAAACTGATGCCTGGTGGTGGGAAGCAAAGCAGCCCCAGCACTCCTTTGACCGTAAACATTTCAGAGCAGGAGCAACAGTGAGGAATAGCACCAAAGACAATTGTTATGCAAAAGATAATTTGGATACATTCTGCAACAACAGGAAGATGTTTCAGATTATGAGGGAGCTCTTCCAACCCCTCATAACTGGGTACAGAACACTGGTTCTCAGAAGAGCATCCCAAGCTTGTCTCTACAAGATGACAAGCAGACCACAGCTATGCACTTGGCTTTCTAGCACACTGAAGCACACTCCCTCACCCCAGTACAACCTCTTCGTGGCAGGAGGCCAAATGCTCATTCCAGGACATCTGCAGGCTGCACAGATAGAGCTCCAGTTGATTACGGAGCCAAGTATCACTCTATGGCCAGGCTCTTGGAGGGACAGGCAGTGGACGGGAACAAACCCTGGAATTGGGGACTTTTTCAGGTGAAATCACTTCTGGCTGAAGAAGTCACCAATTCTTTTTCCCGACAGAACTCCAGTCTAAATGCACATTACATCCCATCGATGATGGTCGCCCGTATTCTTAAGGTGCTCCATGTCCTCCAGAAATAAGGCAGCACTCAACATGGAACTAGTGACAAACCAGCATGAGCCCAGCAGCAACCCAAATCAGTGCACGGGGCAGCAAATACCCATACAAACTAACAACGCTAATCTACACAGAAAGTATTTGGTTCTTTCCCATTAGACAGTGACCTCAGCTCTCATTAGGAAAGCTGCACACGCAGGGCTAGATGCTGCTCTGACAGCCACACAACAATTTTTTTAGAAGCATGAGTTACCATCAAGCTTGTTGTGCAGGAGCAGCTCCACAGTCCTGCCCTTCAGCAAGGGAGCAGTTCTTCAGCACAGCCTGCCTGAAGAGGAAGGCTGGGGGAACCCATCTTAGATCCTGGGTTGGGGGTGAGGGAACAGGAAGCTTTTCTAGGGCAATTTTCTCCAGTCAACCCATTTCTGAGTCACCCATCTATTTACACTTGTGAGAACAGATCCGAATGGGTACTAAAGGCAATGTTTATCCGCTCCGAGGCATTGCTTTGCTTCTAGGGCACACAGCTTCAAGTGCCCAGAGATGCTTTTTCACTTCCTCAGCACACATACTTTGGCCTTCAGTTTCTTTATTAGCGGTCTTTGAGAATGACAGTGCTAATGACATTATAGTCTGGCTGGCTTTATTTTTAAAACATACGATATACATATAGCATTGTCATGGCAACCGCTAATTATGGTAATTGCTGCACATGCTGATTCTAAACACAAGAGGGTACAAGCTTCCCATTATACCAAGGTCAACCGATTACTTTTTCTTTTTGGAACAGATAACTCTAAGACATAAGGAGCCATGCTTCATCCACACTAAACAAAGGAGAAGAACACAGACCAACCACTCTGCATTCGTCCCTTCTCACCCACAGCTCTCCACACCCAAGGGTGGCACTTGGAGACTATCACCCAGCACCCCAGCTCCAGCCAGCATCCCCACCAGGGTCCCAGCCTCAGCACTGCTGGTGCAGCTTCAGGCAGTCCCTTTCCTAATTTCTCTTGGGGAACCACAACTTTATCACCACCCTGCTCCACTTCCTTACAGTCTGTGCAAACAAACATACCTGCACAGAGGTGGCACTTCTTCTAACAGCCCCTTCCTTCCAAAGGGGTTAGCAGGGCTCGCACTGAAGCGAGCCACAGACACTGGCAGCAGTTCATTGCATTTGGGATTTTCCTTCCCCTACCTTTTGGAAAAGCTGTGTAGCCTCACCCCCAAGGCTTCGAGACCCAAGGGAGAAGCAGCAGTTGGATGTTTATTTGATGCTGCTTCAGGAGGTTTCCAGGTAAGGTGAGAACCAGAAGGAAGAGCCGTGAAGTAGAGGAGGCTTCTTGAATCCCCACATGGGATTTGGTCAAGGGGAACTCTAACACACCACATGGAGACCTCCTTACAACAGAGCTGAGACCAGGCGAGGACCAAGAGAGAGAACAGACACAGGCATGAGACGCTGATGTGCTTCAGGTCTGAAACATGAGCACAGCACAGCGAGCACCAGCTCAGAAAGCAGCTGTTAGCAGAGGACTGGCAGCCCGGGCCACGCTTCCAAGATGCTGAAGCATCACACAACGGAAGAAGAATCCAGTCAAATTACCTGCAAGGTCTCTGCATCCGGTGCTGTCTGCTCCTCCACAGCAACATCAAAAAACAGCTTATTGATGATGTGTCTTTTGCTGACCTAAACATAGGAGACAGAAGAGGTTGACAGGCACAGATATGGAAACACAACACATATGGAAGACAGATGGAGGGGAGAAGGTACCATCTTGTCACAAGGCCACGAAAGGCAAGTCAGATCACATGCTCGACGCCATTAGTGACGATGCTCTGCTTTGGCTCATCAGCACAGCAGCAGACCCCCCCCCTCCTCAGTTTTGGGAGCACGACTCCAGCCAAGCTCCTGAGCCGCAGCAGAAAGATTCAGGCATTTCTGAATCAAGCGCAGTCTGTTCTCTGGCAGCTAAGGCCCAAGCAGCTGACGCTGAGCTAACACGATGCCAAATCCTAAGACAGAAGTACGTGCTGCTTTCTGCAGGCAGAAGGTGCTGTAATTGAATTTGATAGCTCTCCACACCTCCCCCATGCAGTTACAGCTTTGTGTTTTAAGTATTATATACAGTCATGACACCAGCTAATTGCATAGTTACTGCTACATAAGATGTTATTTCGCGATAACTCCATGGTAACCCAGAGATGTAAGAGGCAGTGAAGAACAGAGGGAATCAACAAGTCAGGGAAGGAACAAGGGCCAAGACCTTGAGAGGAAGAAAGAAGCACGAACACGGAACAAGCCCAAGCTGCAGCTGGCTAAAAACCTACATCTGAGTGTGAGGCAACATCTCCTGCAGCCTCTACACACCAAGACCTCCTGGCTGTGTCAAGGCTGGTGACACAAGGGACTTCCAAGAAGTTTGGGTCCCGATTAAGCCACTGGATCCCCAAACCTCGGCTTCCCACCTCAGAAGCAGAGCACATCCTTCCTTCTCTCCTCAGCCTTTCCTCAACACAGGGCCGAGTGCTGCAAAGCAAGGACTCATAAGGACCGTATGCAGCAGACTGGGCTGCTTACCTGAAAGCGAGCAGCAGGGTACTCTAGAAACACAAGTCAGATATCCTGATTAACCCCTTCCAGCCCTTGCTATTATTATGCCCATACTTACTCAGCCTAAATAAAAGCCGTGAAAACCTGGAGACCCTTTCTAGAGAAGCTACAATATGGACAGCAGCAGGGCACCCTCGGACCATGCCTCTGATCAGAAGGGTTGCTGAGAGGACTTCACCCCCTAAGCCTTCGGGGAGAGCCACAAGTGACAGAAAGCTCTCTCTGCTTCATACCATGAGCCTTTTCCTCGTATTACCACAGGCCTAGGCCACAGCTCCTTGGTGCCATTTGCAGAGCATCGTGCCGTAGAAACAGAGTGGGGTACATAGGTGATGGTTTTACCTGGATTCTGCACTGCGGGCAAGTCCGGCTCGGTGCCGTGTCAAACCACTGGATGAGACTGAGAAAGGAAAAGAAAACATATAGTAAATCCTTAAAATCCAGGAGTGCTGCTCCCAGAGGCCACCCTCCAACTCACCAGGAGACAGCAGGATGCGACTCCTTTTTTACAAACTAAAACCAGGAACGCAAACACTTTGTCCAGAGGTGCAGCTAACGGGAGCGCCGTGTTCCAGCACACGCACTCTACCTTTGCCTCTGAGACAATTCCCAGCTGAATTTAGCGTGTGAGCTTATCTTTACCAAGGCAGAGTCTTTACAGAGCTCAGATCTCCCTGGGAGAGAGCCTTTGAACAACTGTAGCTTTGCAGGAGCTAACGGATCCACACACAGAGCGGCACAAGAGCTGCTATATCAGGATACGGCAGCCGAGAGACCCCCAGTTTGGTCAGCTCCAAAGGGTGCCACTGACACAGAACACGCATCCGTGGAGGCAGGCAGACCGAGCTGGTCTCTGCTCTGAGATGATGAATGCAAACCTGTCAGGCTCCCCAGGAGAGCTACTAATGCGTTTTGCAACCAAACCATCGCGTCACACTCAGAACAGTTTATTTTTGGAGCAGGGTAACAATCCGGAGCTGGCAGGTTACCTTCGGAAGCTCTCCCTCCTCAGTCGGTCGGTAGAGGAGAGCGAGCCCCAGCTGCGCTGCTGGTGAAGAGGTGACCATCGCACCTGCGAATGGTGGTCCCTCTCCAAGTTAGTCAGCCAGAAAAGAAAACGCCCGCTCCCTCCCCACACACAGAATTTATTTCCTCAGAAAAACCCTTTCCTTCCAAACACAAACGCTTGCAAAACAGTACCAGCAAAAGCACGAAATCGCCTGGGAGGCTTCGCTCATAATCTAACACCGCTCCTTCCAGACAAACACCCCGTGTAGGAGCAATCTGCTGGCACCGGCCCTGCCGGAGAAGGCCGACCACAGGCAGAGAGGAGCGACAACGCAGCCGAGGCCCCCGCGGCAGTTCCGTGAGCCTCTCTAAATCCCCGCGCGGCTCCGTCGCTGCCGCCACGGCTGCCAAAGCGGCCAGAGCCTCCGCCGAGGCAGCGCCCTCGGCAACCGGGCCCCAGCGCGGGGGAGAACCGGGTCACGGCAGGTACCGGCAGCCCAGCGAACAGCCAAAGGCCCTCGGAGGTGGAGGGGGGGGGCGGCTCCGGGGGAATCCGAAGCTTTTACGGGGCTGACACCCCGCGCCGCCAACCGGCTGCCGGACCCGTCCGGAGAACCCGTCCGGCCCCCCCACACCCCCCCCGACGGCCCCGGGCTCCGCCGCCGGCGGGGCGCTCACCAGGCGCGGTGGAAGGTGTGCCCGCAGGGCACGGCCGCCACGTCCCGCTCGTTGTCGAAAAAGTCGGAGCAGATGGTGCAGTGGGCCCGGATAGGCATGGCGGGGACGCGGCCCCGGTACCGG
>VYZV01018172.1:10897-86910 GCA_013401275.1 Pandion haliaetus | reverse complement strand
AAACCGCACCACACAAACCCATAACACAGGTCAAGTCCATAACTGGCATCACCAGACTATTGTCACTTAAGTAAGCTATATTTGTTTTAATTTTTCGTTTTCTGAGAAGTGATTTCAAAAATAATTTATGTTTGTGTGTTAATGAGGTAATGTTCATTAAAAAACCCCCACTAAATTGCTAGGCCTTTGTGTCATGAAATTATTGCCCTTGCTGGTGTGCTGATTGCTATGGGATGTCTAATAGACTGCATCAGTGTAAATTGGTCACATCTCCATTTTGGAGACAAAGGTCTTATGTGAACATTACTGAGTTCAAATCCTGCTCTGGGCCTATTCCATTCTTTGCTTTTAATGCAAAGACCAGCCTTTTAGTAAGAGTTGATAAAACTAATCACTTAGATAATTCTTTTGGTAGTTGTTTCGAAGGCATGCTTTTGTTACAGATGTGTTCTTGTGGTTTAACCCCAGCCAGCAACTAAGCACCACACAGCCACTCACTCACTCCCCCTCAGTGGGATGGGGGAGAAAATCAGAAGGGTAAAAGTGAGAAAACTCATGGGTTCAGATACAGACAGTTTAATAAGTAAAGCAGAAGCTGCGCACGCAAGCAAAGCAAACCGAGGAATTCCTTCCCCACTTCCCACGGGCAGGCAGGTGTTCAGCCATCTCCAGGACAGCAGGGCTCCAGCACGCCTCATGGTGACTTGGGAAGACAAACGCCATCACTCCCAACGTCCCCCCTTCCTCCTTCTTCCCCCAGCTTTATATACTGGGCATGACGTCCTGGGGTCAGTGGGGTCAGCTGTCCCGGCTGTGTCCCCTCCCGACTCCTTGTGCCCCCCCCAGCCTCCTCGCTGGTGGGGTGGGGTGAGAAGCAGAAAAGCCCTTGGCTCTGGGTAAGCACTGCTCAGCAGTAACCAAAACATCCCTGGGTTATCAACCCTGTTTTCAGCACAAATCCAAAACATAGTCCCATCCCAGCTACTACAAAGAAAATTAACTCTAGCCCAGCCATAACCAGCGTGTGTGTGACGTCGTTTTAAAAGAAGCTCTGCAAGACCTGGATAGTACTGTGGGCAGGACATGTGTGCTGTGACTGAGAGCTAAACCAAGAAACCTCACCATTTCTGGGAGTGCAATACTTAGCAAGAGAGTTATTTTCCTTATTGTATTGTATTTGGCACTAAAACAGTTCCATAATATTTATAACATGCTAAAGCGTCAGACTGTTTTCTTCTGCAAAACTTTTTGTACACAAGATACTGGCGTTTGTTTCCTCTTTACAAATAAAAGACCATAAAATCCTTGAAGTCAAGTTTTGACTGACCTCTGCTAATTGTACATGGTTTAGGAAGTCCCAGGAGCTCCAGGCACCTAATTACTTGTAGTCACAAGGACCAGCCAAAGCTTGATCTGTGGGTATTAATGAAGCTTGCTGAAGTTTTAGTTGAATTTTTACCTGGAGCTAAAATTTTATTTTTGGGGTAGTTCTGTTAGAGCCCCAGAAGTCTTGTGGGTTAGACTTCACTATGTCATTGAAGCAAATCCAGATGTGCTCACAAGGAGCATTTGTGGAAGAAAGAAGAGTTTTTACAAAAGATGACCATTTGATAACCTTTGTAATCTGCCAGTCTACATTGGCTAAACTGGATCTTCTGAGCTGAAAAATACCCATGTGTGTTACAAATAATCCCAAATGGCAAGCCTGGTAACTGTATCCAGACTTCAGTGTATTTGGAAGGGACATTGGCCATGCATTCTTTTCACAAACATAATGCCCCTGTATTCAAAAGAAGCTTTCTCTGCAGGACAGCAGGTTTTGGTCCTAAGAATGTCATGCTTTTAGTAGTGGTTAGATTTTTTGTTAAGTTTTATTTGGTTTGTGGTTCCTCTTATGGTTTTATTCGACAATGAGGCTACTCTGATGACTAACTGATGCTACTTTCTTCACTACTAGGAAAGGAAAGTCCTCCAGTTAGTGATGTCCCAGATGATGCAGATGAACCTATGCCTGTACCAGAGGACCTTTCAACTAGTACTGGAGGACAACAGAGTGCTAAGAATGAGAGAGTCTTGGGTAAGATGGCTAGTCCACTCTGATAAGAAATATTAGTACATAATATAATATGCCAATAATGTTAAAGTACCATATAGCAAGCTGGTATACAAGCAGGTCCTGTGCCGTTTCAACTCGTTCAGCACAGGATTACTCAGGTGCTTAGTGTTTTTTGTGCAACCTTCTCTTTCAGAAAGGCGTTTTGAAGGACAGCAAGCCTTTTCATCCACAGAGAAATTATAAAGATCCTGCTATTTATCTTATTTCTAAATCATGACTGATTGCATGAAATCCTCCCAAGGAAAGATGGTTTTCATTCTGTGTAGGAAACAGAATTAAATGTGTGGTTCCAGGTCAAAATTATCTGAACTCAGATCTGATAAAAATTCAGTAAACTCTCAGGTATTTTTATTATTATTTTTATTATTAATTTGAATGCTATCTTGAATGTTATCTGCTATTCAGATTTCTCCAGAAATGCCGTATTAGAACACACATAGTATTCATATGTTTCAGATTCCAATATCTGATCTTCATTTACCCTTGATTGTTTTAACTGGAACAACTTTAGAAAATGCTTGAATTTTGTTCTTCTAGATAAAAGCCCACAATTGACAAAGTCTGTTGGATTAAAATAAATTATTGTCCAGAGATGATTTTGCAAAATGCTGATTCTTCTTAGGGATCTCAGACTCCACACCAAGAACTAGCAATGCTGCTGACTCCTGCATGCATCAGCTTATACGTAGTCCACTAAAAAAGATTAGATGACATTACTTAAGCATGATGCTTGTTGACTAGTAGGAAAAAAAAAAAGCACAATGACTCCCAGAATGCTGTGATCAAGGCCCTATATGATAAAAATACTTCAGGAGAGGAGTGACTATCAAAATATGTTTGTTTATCCACAAATAAAAGTATTGCTCATCGTTTTTACATTCCTGTTGCAAGAATGAGAGTCAAGGTGGAAGACTGTTTACAGAAGGATTTCAAGTGCCTTTAAATGTTTATTGTCTAAGGAAGTCCAATAAAGGATGGTAGGTGGAAAGGGAGGCACAGAAGGCAAAATAACCAAGTCAAGGTAATACAGCAGAATAGTGTCAGCATTAGAAATAGACCCTACTCCCAAACTCCAGCACTAGCTAGTAGAGAATGCAGCATGTTACGCATCTTCATTTTATTTACCATTTGATCCTCTCTTACCAAAAATGTGAGCATAAAGTTCAGGTCCTACATGCATATTGACATACCTTATGAACAAATTAATTTTAAAAAATGCTTTCTAATAATCTGACTACTTACCTAGTGCTTTGTTTCTCAGTCCAAAGCTCTTTGGACAAAATCTTGCCTTTACTGCTTATGTATCAACTCAGTAAAATGAGTTAAGCCTCCTTTCTCCCACAGTAACTAAACCCTACAACGTAATTAAGGCTTGATTTAAAAAATAATAATAATTTTTTAAAAAAACCTTGTTCAAACCCAAACAAATAAAACAGGATTTTTGATTGCATTGAATTTGCTTCACCTCGCAAATATCATATAGAACCGGCTAAGATGAAATTTATATTTGCTGATGATGTAACGATTCTCCCAACAGTTCAATTATATGTCAATATAAACACCTATTAGAAGTTATGGTAATAAAAGAAGGATAAAATGTTATCTTTGGTGTCACAAATATGGTAAGTCCATCTGTTGTTGTCATTATTTTTACTTTGTGCACTCAGCAATAAATTAGATTATCTATGTCCTGACTTCAACATTTTTCCCACAGCCACTTTCTCTACCCATAGCTCTTTGGTTTTGAAGGGTCACATCTTGTAGTGAGACATTTACCATAATCAACAGAAACAAAGACAATTCACAGTACTCTGTTTTATGGATGATCTTAACTATACGTATCAACTCCAGTGCTTGCAATGTTTGTCTTTTCTGTAAAGCTGCATACACTTTTACCTCTTCTACTGCTCCTTTTTCTAGCCCTAAACTAACTTTTTGTAAACAGAATACTGAAAAAATTGATTCTCCTTTTTTACAAAAAGGGTCTGAACACATGCCCCAAACATACCGGGAGCCATATGATTGCTACGCACATTCTGGATCATTGTCAAAAGAAAGCCTGTTAGGGATAAACCAATGCCTTCGGAGTGGTGTTTGGTGTATATGATCCCATAGATGTATTAGGGATGAAGGGGACTGTCTTTCTGGGTAGGCAGTGGCATGGCAGTGTAGATGGGCTTGGTGTTCAGTGCAACACTGTCATCTCTAAGTCTTAAGATCTGTTTCTCACTTCTATTTATCACAAAACTTGGGTAGAAAAGGATGATCTGAAAAAGTAGTTTGAAGAACGATAGATAGGCGGGACAGTATTGTAAAGATCCACTGATATTATATATATCTCATAACTGGGAGATAGACTGTGGCCTATGATAACTGACAGGCGATGCAGATGAGCAGATATGACCAGGCAACAATTTTTCTCTATATGACTTTCCTAATGTCCCATCTGCTTCCTTCATCAAAAGGGAATCCCCTATGTGCTTTGCTGTATTTCAACATACGATTTACAATGCATTCCACTTAATCTGTAACACCCTGAGAGATCAGCTGTCCATACGGCATGCACTGAGGAAGGCTAATTTGAGTCAGACATTTATGGAAGAGGGCCACTGAGCTCTGGAGGACTTTTTTGTACATGTAGTGTTATGGAGGTAACAATGGAAATTGCAGGTTTGTTAAATGAAAAGAGTAAGTATTTACCTCATCTTACTAAAATTAGGTGAGAAATCTGTTGTTAATTTTAATCAGCCTGTGAGATAGAAAGGTTCAAATGACCGTTTGCTTACTCAGATTTGTAGTAACAGTTCATGAAACCTTTAACCCTGGAGTCAAAAGTTTAATTACCTTTTTCATCAATTTAGCATTTTAAAGGTCAAAGATTAGGGGAAATAAGCTATTTTTAGAAAAGAAAGAAAGGCTCTAGCTCCTCTGTGTGTTTTCAAAAATCTCTTTTCTCGCTTCTTCCAACCCTAGACTGAGACTTGTATGTGGTGCTATAGACCTGCTAGAGAGAACCGTTTGAAACATCTCTCCTGCTCTGAGAATGAAGGTGTAGCAGACTTCAGAAGTACTCAATTCACTTGTCAGATATTATTGGGTGCCTTCAGATTTTGAGTATCTCACTTAAAATGATTAGAGAGGGTGCAAATTTCATATGGGAGGTGTCCAGAGGTTCATGAAATGTATGCTTTAACTTGTGTCCCCAGAGGCACCCAAGACACGGGTTGCTTTCTGACCAATGGAAAATAAGTGGGTGTGAAAAGGTCATTTGTGGAAGTAAAGTCATCAACATTTTCTAGTAATAACCCCAAGCAGCACGGCAAAGCAGAAACATATTAAAAGACATATTCTGGTCACTGCTGTGTCTCTTAATTTCCTTGATGAGCTTGCTATGTTTTCAATGTTGTAACTCCCAGAGTGCCACTATGTGTTGAGCAGCTTCCTCCTGCAAACTTCATTTCTGCTGCTCTGTCCACTAGATCTTCTTCCTTCCTTGTCCTCTTCTCCACCCCAAATTTCCTTCTCAGGCTGATCTGGCACCTATAATTTTTTATTATTTTATTTTTTTACTCTGCTCACCCACCGACTCTACATACAGTTTTTCTAGAAAACACAGGGAATGCTTTCAGGCAAGCAAAGAGCTAGATTTTCACAGTGCTTTAAGGCACTAGAGGCTCTGTTTTACCATCTCTCCTAAATATCCTTTTGAAATTTCAATCTAAGTTATTTAGAAATACACATCCCCCTGAAATTCCATTCCATTAAGAATTAGTCCTTTGCAGCCTATTTTGGACAGGCAGCCCTGTTTCCCATGCTAACCTATAAATAGGAGCTGATTTGAAATATCTTCTGCTGATTCTTACTGTCTCCATTCAAGTTTCAGGTTAAATGTTGCATGCACCTTTTGTGGATAATCGGTACTGAACGTCCTGTATGTGGTAGACGGTTGCAATTTAGGGCTGTTTCTGCCCTGGGACTGTATCCTAATTCAAGCCATATGTGGGAAGCTAATGATTCAGGGAGCTGTAGGTCGGACCCTGCTTCATGCAGAAAAAAGCCATTCGCTGCAGCGGTAGCATTTCCTTAGAAAGGCAGTACCTTCCTTTATCCATAACTTCGCATACGGTAGCTGGCCATTGATGGGTAAAAACCAAAAAGCCATCTCAGTGTTACTGGCCTCAAAAAGAGGCTGTGGGCTCACCATTTCTGCACAGGCAGCTGTCTGATGCTGAAGATGACCATTGAGACTTCCAACACGGAAGTCAAGTTTTCTCACTGAAAAAAAGCGGTCACCGTCACAGTCACAGATTACAGTCTGGAACTGGAATATATAATGTGTACAGATATCCTTCTTCCTGAGAGGAAGACGTGGGGAGAACTCATCTCAAAATTGGGTTGAAACTGTTGGACAACTGACAGAAGATGCCTAAAGTAACAAGTCAAGGTGATCCTAGACATCAATAGAAGACAGATGAGATTTATTTGAAGTTAGAAACTCTCCTTTTGTTTAAAATAAAGGACACTAGTATGGGAAGAGACATTAAAAGGAAAGAGCTTTTTGACATTTTTCTCCTCCAATGGGAAATGTCAAGTGACTGATGTTACCTCCCTCCCACGATCTAGTTACTGAAGCAGAAGCCTGTGGAGCTGCAGAGCCTCAGTGCCTGGCATCACTGGGAGCCTGGCATTGTCTTTGCGTCCTGGGGTCTTCCGTCCTGGCCATGGGCATTCAGAGGTGGTAACCTGCACGAGTAGCTAGTTACTGGTCCAGGCAACTGTTGTCACTCTGAACTGCTTCAGTGCTTTATTTCCTTAAAAGGAGCTCAACCATTTGAGAGCACAGACTGAAAGCATTGCTGAGGGGCCACCAGGCCAACCACAACAGCTTGCTATTACATAAATCTGCTGCAACTCACACATAGCTGGGTGGAGGCAGAGTAAAAGTGTGGAAAGGCTGCAGATGGAGGGGAGAAGAGAGAAAAGCCAAAAGGGGAAGTGCCCCACCCCAGCTTGCGAAATCGGTCCTGTTGAGACAGGTCCAGCTCACTGCTGCCCCAGCACTTCTGTAGGGCAGGGAAAGGGGCTGAGGAAAAAGTCTGCCAGAGCTAAACATCTTTGTGTGCTCCTCCTGTAGGAGTTCAGTGGCTATTAAGGCAGTGTTGTGTATGAGTAATAAAATGCACATGTGGCATGTGTGCACGTGGACATGTAATCATTCAGAGAACGAAAGTAACCTGGAGGGCTGTGTAATGTGTTTTACTTGCTCAGGTTTCAGATGGACATCTCTGCTGCTCAAAGGTATGAAAGTGTGTAGGAGCTGATGAGCCTATGTAAATAATTGCTGATAAATGCTCTCACCTGATGTGGCCCTACTGGCTTTGAGAGAGAGAGAAGATTTGTTTCAGGCTGGTTTGGGGAGCTTTAAGAATTGTCTTTAACACTCCACAATGAAACAGGGCTTGAAAATCCAACTGAGGAGTCTTCTGAAGGAATTGAAAAACTTGTAACTAAAATATTTTAGGAACTTTTAAAAATAGGGAAGTTTGGAATCTCCCCTCTTGTTTGGTCTGAAGCCCCTACTTCTGGCCCCAAAGTACCAGTCCCCAGTATGGACTGGTATTGCACACTCTGAGACCCTGCCAGTATGACTTACCTGTTTTTAGAGGGAAACGCAGGAGATATTTTTGTCAGGATTATTTTCATTTTCTATTCAAAAATCCTCTGGGAATTTGTATAGAGGAGGATGGGCACCGGTTTAGTGGGAGAAGGCATGTGACAAATTTCATGAATGCCCTTATAAATGCTGTATGGGATATATGGTATATACCAGCCTTCAAAGGTATGTTTTGCTTGTGTGTAGTGTAAAACAGTGTGTTAGAGTGAGGTGCCACAGATCCAGGTATATGGGACCATAGGGAAGCTGAGGAATTAGCCGCACTGCCAGAGACAAGCTCTGCTCAATGTAATGACTTAGGATTTAGCACAAAATATGCACGAATTTTCACAAGGCCAGTGGAAAACAGCCCTCTTACTGAAGGCAAATTCCATTATCAAATTTAGAAACGCTTGCTGCAAGTAATGGAGGGTGAACATTTTCAAAACAAACTTGCAAGTAGTTTCTCAAAGGGAGGCTGAACCAGTCTGGAAAGGGGAGCCACTGCAGTCCCAGCATAGGCTGTGCTGTATTAGTGCAGTTAACTCAGCTCGTGGAAAGCCAGGCCAGAGCCACTGTGTAAGCAGGCACATAAAAATTTCTCCTCTGATGCAAACGGAGTGTGTGATAAAATCAAATCCTTGAGAACAGAATTGATCCTAAAAGAAAGTTGTACTTTTCCAGTGATTTCTATTTAGTTTCACGAGGAATTTTTTTACTCCTAGCCCATTTGGTAGAAATATGGTTTCTGTTGCCACTATGTGACGTGATGTTGCAGTGGGTGGTGAAGCTATGTTTTTTTTCCCCTTATTTCTCCAGACCTGTGGAGCTTGTGGAGCTGTGGCCAATTTCATGAGGGCCCGCTGGGTACTGCTGTGTTTTCGGAGGGGAACATCAGTGCAAAAGCCGGGGAAAGCCTGGGAGCTGTGCAAGTTTTGTTTCTTCAGCATTGAGAAAGCGGTGAATGTTGTTTGAACTGGAGAGGTGCAGTGTGTTTAGCTGTGTGGCTTTTAGGTACGGCTACTGAGCCTGCTGATCTAATCTGCAGTTAGAGGAAGCTGTCTTTATCTGAGCAGAAGAGATGTGCCTCAGAGATAAGCCCCATTCTAGCTCGGGAGTTAAAATTATCTAGCAGGATCTCAGCCGTGGCTGCAGCACAACTCAGAAATACAGGGCTCTGGCTGGAAGGGGGGCATATTTAAAGCTGGGGAGGACCTCTATAACTGCAGTTTGCTAAACCTCAGGTTATTTTAAGGGAATGACTCTGCATCAGAAGGTTGGATGGACCTCCCAACACCAGCCATCCCTCTATTCTGTATTATTTCTTGCTTGTTCTTTGTTGCAGGCTTGCTTTTCCCTTGAGCAAGTTCTCGTTCAACCTGAGCGCTCTTCAGGAGTGCACCCTGAGTGAAAACTGCTGCACCAAGACGCAGCATAGGGACCACGTGCCCCTACAGAGGTGCCGTTTTGGAGCAAGCTGCTGCTTTGATTTTGTTCAGACTCTTCTCACATTTCTGTAGTTTAAACTCCCGCTGTGGTGCCTTGCTGGGAGGAGACAGTTTCTGGCTGCAGAGGACCTGCAGTGATGCTCTCCCCTCAGGTGTGAGCTCTGTCCCCAGGCTCTGTCCCACAGCAAAATGTGCAAACACAGTGTCAGTGTGGCTGCATCACCTCATTAGAGATTTGCAGGGAAGGATTTACAGGGTGGCCGTGCCACCACAGGTTTCCCTGGTGTGGAACAAGCCATTTACGGTAAAGAGTGGAGCATGGAGGAAGCTCTTTTTTGGAGCTGTGGTCTTAAAGCCAGGAGCAAATACCACTCATTGCAGCAGGACAGAGATTTGTCCCTGAACCTTTCTCACTGAGCTCACTATGTGAGGTTTCTTAAAGCCTCGGAAGATGGTCTGTTCGGAAAAACTTTGCCCCATGTGCGGTAGGTAGGTATGCCATAGCAGCTAATGCAGGCCCACCCTCAGCGTGTCATTTACGGTGAAGTGTAACCACAACAAGCTGTTAACTTGTGAAGGTGGAACAGCCAGCATCGCAGGATTTTGGCCTCCAGAGACAGCTTGTTGGAAACACTGTCCTGCCTCATCTAGCTGCCTCCCTGAACAAGCGAGCCAGCAGAGCAGCAGCCCAAAGCAGGTTAGACCTGCAGCCTGCAATGTGAGACACTTTCTGCTGCTCCCCCCCTCCCCAGTAAGTGAATTCTGTGTTGTAAAGGTGCACATGCAGGGAACGTAATTCCTAGTGAAATAACCTATTTCATGTGTGATTCTCTTTCTTTGGTTTTTACATGGTTTTAAGTTAGGAATAGTGCCTAGTTCTTGTAGCCATTGCACTTGAGGGACATGTTTCTCAGAAGCATTTTGGTGTCTTAAGTTACAGGCTTAAGAAGAGATCCCAAGAAGGTATCTAATCTATTGTTCTACCATCAGCCATTGTAACACCACAGGCACTGAATGGGATTTTTGGAAGTAACTCCTACTCCATTGATGTAAATAATATTTCAAGCCCAACATGCCAAATCCATACCTAAAAATGAGATTAAGAACCCCACTGAAGGTTGCAGAGAATTAGCAAATGCAGAGCAAACACAGAATTACTCTCAATTTCCAACCAAAACAGGGCTGATCCAAAAAGAAAACTCAAGGTCCATGTTTTGCTCATCGGTTTTCACCTTCCATTTCTGCCATTTCTCCTCTCCCAAAGGTAGTCCAAAATTCTCTCATTTAAAAAGTGTAATAAATGTAGCAAAAGTGGAGAAATGTGACAGGATGAATTGACTTCCACTCTTCCAAGCCACACAGCAGAGTTTAAAGAGACAAAAAAAAAAAGAGAAGAGACTGAAGACTAAGGAGAACTTTCACATAAGCCAGGTTTTTTTTACCCTGGAAATGTTACTTCTGAGGAAGTGGCTCTTACCAGAGTTTTTAGTAACTTCTAGATTATTTTATGGAATGACGTAAGAACTCGCCTGCTCCTTGACCCCTCCTTTTGAAAAAAAACAAAACAAAACAAAAAACTGAGCGCTTTAAAAGGAATTGCTAATTCCTTCATATAACAGAGACTATCTGCACATGATTTTGCCCTTCCTGCTGATTAAGTAACATAACAGAAATGTTTAATGCAATGGAAAGGTGGGTTTTAACTAAAGTTGGCGACGCTTTCAGCCTGTGTTGCAATTAATAGAAGAGGAAATATTCATTCTCCGTATTTCATCATTTAAAAGCATCCTGTATTTGTAAGAAGCTGTGATCAGCCGACATCCCCACTATGGATTTGAACTTCCCAAATCTTCGGTGGTTTTTGTGTTTTGGTTTTTGTCTAAGCTAAGAGCTTTGCATTCTGATTTTTAATGACAGCTTAGGGTTTTTTTGGAGGGAGATCAGTCCCTTCTTATTCACAATACTGTGCACCTCTGCATTATATGGACTGAGTTATTGAGCCTGTTTTTTCCTGCTGTGAATGTGTGTTGCAATGCTCGGAAGTGGTGGCAATGGTTGGTGTTGAAGTGGGATGGTTTCATTAGCACCGAAATGGCGACTGCCAGCTAGGGAACACTGCTGTTTCTGCACCCCTTGTGCTGCAGCTGGGATTCGGAGATATCTTTCCTTGTCTTTCCATATGAGAATTTATTTTCGGGGGGGAACAACACACGCACATACAGAATTCACTATGAAAAATTTGTTTGCCTTATTGTGGGGTGGACTGCAACCCAGTGCTTGCGTTTTGTGCCCAGATTTGCAAAGGGAAAGAAACACCTATGTGGCCAAGGGAAGTGTCAAATTGTCCATGATCCATCCCTACCCCGACCCCCAGCTGGCTGTATTCACAATTCTGGCTGTGAATGTCTCTGTCTCTCCTAAGCAGAGCACCTCTCCTGGTTTTCCCAGGCTGAAGCCATGAACGAATAGGTGAGAACACTCCTTCTGCACTGACATGGTGCCTTCCTTTCTGAGTCAAGGTTCGTCCTTTTTCCTCCCATAATCCAAATCATTTTGTAACTGGCACCTCCTGTTGCTGGACATTGGAGGGGAGGTGGGGAAGCCCTCATTGCCAGCATGGTTGCTGGGACTTTGTCTGCTGCAGGTGTGGGCCTACAACAATTTACCTCGAAGTCAAATGGGAACTAGGCTTTTCTGGGGAGGGGTTGAGTTTCCTGACCATTTGTCCACATAATGGCAATTAGAAATAAAAATGAGAAATTATAATTGCTCTAGCAAAAGACTTCAGTGGCTTTGGAGCCCAACACATGTAAAAGACAAGGAAGGAATAATGGTAATGAGGCATTACCTCTGGTGTGGCAACACATTTGTTTAATCCTCCCACCACATTGCTAGTAGATCCTAGTAAAATTGGTATCCTATCATGGGTTTATTGTGGTGTTAACTGGAAATTTTTTTCTCCTTGCAAAACAGACTAGACAAGTCTGATATTGTTTGTTCTGTAATTACACATTAATGAGTCTGTGAGTCCAATATACAATGTAGCCATTGCTAATAAGCTTTTTCCTGTGTGCCATGAAAGAGACTGATTTATACAATGCACAATTTAGTCCTTGGTTTAAAGGAGACAATGCAAAAATACTTTTCATTTCTAAAACCTTTTGTAATTCATTTCTTCTCTTTAATACTCCCTTTGAAGTTTGAAATGGCAATGTGTTTTCCAGCCAACAGGAGCCATTTTTTCCATGTTCTCTCTTTTACATGTGTAAATGCACACACGTAGACACGTGTACATGCAAAGATATGTCTGTCAGCACACATAAAATTATATGCCTGCAAAATCAAATTCCTCTGTGTGTATGTCTGTGTAAAAAACCTAAAAAAACAGCATACATATGCAAAAGAGCATTTATCTTGAAAGCTGAGCTTTTCATTCTTCTTACGAGGGAAAGAAAAGACCTATCAAACACACACTCTGCAAAATAAATGCATGTCATAAAAATATTTTTTTTTTCAAACCTAAAAGAGGAAAAGGTTAGTTCCTGCTAATTTTTCTGTATCCCTATAAGAAACGTAAGTGTAAATTCCTTTTGGGAAGTGGGCAACAGCTGAGGAAGACCCACTTGTACCCGCTGTGGCTTTTGCAGTCTGTGTAGAGCTGCCAGGCCAAGGCAGCTGTGAAGACAGATGGGGTCACAGTACTAGAAGGACCACCAAGGAGTTCATGAAGATAGAGGGAGCTGGGGAAAGGAGAGAGAGACATGCACACCCTCTCAGTCCTTCCCGCTGGTGTTTCTTGCCTGAGGCTATGCCCTGGAGAGGCTCTCCTGCCTGCTGCTGCTGGCTCAGCAGTGAAGGGGTACATGGGCTCTCAGGATCCTCCTCCACAGTTCCTACGTGCTGTTCCATCCCATGTTCGGATGTTTTATTCACTTAATTTCTTACAGTGTTATTCAGGTAGGGTCTGTAATGGAGTGTGAGGCATATGTTGATTTTCCAGAAGATTCTTTTACAGTCTATACCAAATTTAGGATTGCACAGTGAAGCTTTGGGGCACGTCTGGTCCTCACAGCAGAGGGATAGATGGCTGATGTATTGAAACAATCTAATGGAAAATGCAGATATAATATCTTGTATCATTTGAGATACAGCTTTCCTCTAAAAGCTGATGCATGCCTAACTCGATAACTTTCTTAGAGATGTTTCAGTAGCTAACTGAGCTAACAAATACAAAAGCACAATTAAAAGAACCACTGTAACAGGTGTAGTGATGGACCCTTCTGCTCTCCCATCCCAGAAAGTGACAGTGATATTCGGGGAATCTCCTTATGCATGTCTCAGGGAGCTACAGCTGAATGCAAAATACAGCCCCTCACAAAGGCCAGGGTAGTTGAGCAGAATGCAGTCCCCAGCCTTCCTGTGTGAGGACTGGTGTTTGCTGTGCGATGGTGGTTTTTTTCACCCTTCTTTTTTACCCTCAATGAGACAGAGCACAAATAGTTATATTAGTTGCATACTTCCTGAGAACACAGCGATCCACACATTCTGGGCTGCGGGTTATGTTTTTCACATTCAGGCATAGGATGGGAGTTCATCAGATAGCAATGGGGAGCTCTAGAAAATAGCACATTTGCATCAGCAGAAACAAATTTCACAAGACTTGCTGGGAAGGTTTGCTGCCGCATGCCACAGTCCTGCACTACTAACAGCCGCTGCACATTCATTCGATAAAAAGGATGACAACAGAAAATGAAACTTCTAACGTTCTCTTCTACGAACACTTGAAAAGCGTGTTACCCCAAAGGCATGAGCCTGTGGCTCACATCAGCTTCACTGAGACTCCATGGTGCCTTTGAGGTGAAGGAATTTGAAGCTGTGGAGGAGCCATGCTTCATTTGTCCTGGTGTCAAGGAGAGCTCTCAGCACTGCTGTGATGCAAGTGACAATCCTGATGTCTAACAGTTTCCTAGAGTCTAAAGGCCTGCCAGTAGGATACTGGGATCACTGGGATTTGAGTGCCTTATGTGCTCAGAAATATTCAGCCAGTATGATTTTGTCTTTTTGTGTTGGACAAGGCAGAAGCCGACTTTCCTTGAGACGCTTTCCTCAAAATGAACAAAGCATCATTCGTCAGTCCCGTATTTTTGTCTGTTGTTGCTGACCAGTTTACTGGGTGAAGGTTAATTTTCTGAAGACCAAGTCCGCATGCTTGCTGCAGCCTCTGACAAACTTGCCTGGCCGTGACCTGGTTCAGCCTGTATAAGCCAATGGCCCAGATTGTATTTCCGGATGTGTATGTTCCTAGGTGGTGGAGTTAGCAGGATTTCATTTCCTTTCTTGATGTCACACTATACTCCACAGTGCAGCACGGCACAGATATCAAAGTTTACCTTAGCTAATAAGAAATAGCACCTTCTGTGGAGCTGCTTTGCACTTTAATAGGGAAGATTTGTCACGCTTTCCATTTACCTCACTCTTAGTCCAGCCACACTGTCTGGTGGTTAGTGTGAAATTTAGGTGCATTATGAATCCTGAATTGACTAGTACTGATGCACTCTCTCTGGCTTGGTAGCAACAAGGAATTGCAACTTGGTAGTACATGGGAAAGAAGAAGGTTTCCTAATGTGTAATAGCACATCAGGACACACATTTGGGTGTTTCTATGCTTAGAATACGTGTTTGGTAAACATGCAATGCAATGTCTGTTCCTTTGCAATATTTGGAAAGTGCTTTAAACATAAACTGGGCAGATGCTTTAAAAAGCGACAAAAGGATTCGTTCAAGTAACAGGCACTTAACGCTGTCTAGGACATGCAACTAGGAGCAGAGAGGAAGTTTGACAGAAACTTTGCCTGCTAGACACTTTCAAATATTCCATAAATGCTGAGAGGGCAGGAAATGCCAACGGTGATAGTCTGAACAGATCATCAACCCTTATGGGAGGCCGAGTTTTGATCACTCTCTGAATGTCTGGCACCAGTTTTCATAGCACAGATCTTGTTCTAGTTGCATATAATTGCGTGTCCTCGGTCTGTATTAGCTCTTATTGTTTATGTAAGACTGGGAAGGGGATTGAATTAAGCTTTGGGTGTTTCTACTGCCACTTGTCTCCAAATGTTTTGTTGTTTTTATCTATGAATTTGTGTTGTGGCACAGGGTTCCTGGAAAAGGAACAGAGCTCTCTTGCTCTAGGCACTGCACAAACACCAACAGCATGCCCCAAATTGCTTACAGTCTAATCAAGGCTATATATACATGATTGATTAATTAAGCCTTACAAGTCCTAGGCAAGGTAAGTGTGAGGTAGGGCACAATGAGATGTAATCAATTGTGCTGTGGAATCTAAACCAGATATAGTATTCTGGAGACCAGAGAGCAAATTTGTTTTTCTAATAGCTGCAGCAAAATAGTCTTGTGTGTTCTTCCAGGGTGCAGTGGAATTGATATGGTTCAAAGTACTCAGCTTTGTTTTAAACAATGTGTCTTTTTAGCTTGAAAAGTGAGATTGAAAAATATAAAACAGGTAAATAGAAATAAATGAAGGATTTGGTGATGGTACATGAGGGAATAAAATAAATATTGGCAGCGAATGATTAGATCATTTGGGGAATCAGGAAATAATTAATTTCCTGACTTTTAATTAGTCTAGCTCTTAGTACAGAGGAGCAATTCACTGTATTGCTTGGACTTTTGGAAAAAGGGGAGGGATGATTTCCAGCTCTATGCCTGATTTGTACAGGCAGGAGTCCCAGGTCATGCCAGTGCAATGAGTGGAATTACAGCCTGGTGCCGGTGTGACAGAGCGGTGAGTGAGGCTGGTCCTGGGAAGGTGGGCAGCTGAGGATAGAGTTGGGGTATAAGCCCAAATTTCAGGAGGTCAGATACATACTCTTGTCCAGGCTTTTCTTTTTGCTGAGATGTTTCTGAAGATCTTCTGCATTACAAAAAAAAATACTCTAGCAATTTGGTTTTGGAGTGAGATTTCACACCTCATAACTGAACATGTATGAGAAGTGCTATGAAGCTGAACTGGAGATGACACAGTTTTCAGTATTTAGTCATTTCGTACAAAAAAGGTACAGGCTGAGCCCCTCTCTTGTTTCCTTTCTCAGACCACTGATAACTTCTGCCGTGCTGGCTGCAGTGTGGCAGGAAATTAAAAACTGGTTTGGATATTTTAAACAGCTTATGCTTTTTTCCTTGAGGTAGTAGCCTTTTGGATTTTTGCATCTCTCTTGGAACAGAGTGGTAGCATGGGAAAAGGCCAGCTGAGCTAAAATACCATTCCTTTCCTGCTTCTGCATCATCAGTCTGAGGAAGAAAAAGCCTACTTTTTGGCCTTGAGCAATCCCAGATATCTAAAGGAGAGCTGACGGAGGGCTCCAAGCACTTGATATCCAGTATTTTTGGGGTGTAACCGAGGTTTATTAGGCTGGACAATGATTCCACCTATGTATAATTCTGTAGGACACATCACAGATAATGGGTAGCATTTTCACAAATACCTAAGTAGTAGCCTTTCAAGCTACAACTCCTGCCTGCCCTGTGGTTCCTAGTCACCTTCTGTGGGACACGTGCCACGAGGGTGACCAGTGCCTGGCCAGATTTCAGCCTTGTGTGTTAGGACACTTGCAAGGCATGTACCCAGATGTAGGAATCACTCTAGACAGCAGCATAGCTTTTGAGTTTCCCCATTTTAAAAAAAAAAAAAAGTCTTATTCCCATTAAAAAAAGGCTTATCCCCATTAAAAAAGAATTGAAAAATGTGCAGATAGGGAAGTAAGGGCACATGATGGATTAAGTGCCTTTCCCATGGCCACACAGGAAGTCTGTGGCCGAGCTAGGAATCGAACCTAGATTTCCTCAGTCTGCATGAAGTGCCCTGTCCCTCTTCGAGGCCATAAAATTTTGTTTCTTACTGAATTCTCTAGAAGCTGAAGCAGAAGGCTACTGTTTGTGAGGAAAAGAATTAGTAAAAGATAAGTACTATTTATAATTGGTGAGAAACTGAGAATAGTCCTGGACCAATGATTGCCCATTTCTATTGCTATTTAATGTTCTCTTTTTTCCAAGTTTACATCAGCATGAAAATCCCCTTGTGGTATTGCTCCTTAACCAAGCAAACTACTCATGTCTTTCCTTATGGCTAGGATTGCAGTAGAGGCCCATGCTTATCTGTTTCCAGCTGTAGTGGTTTAACAGTAAGTAACTTTATGACTGGTTTGTCAGGAAAATGATCATACTTCTGCCTCTTTTGTTTGTCATTTCTCGTCCAAAATCAAATAGAAAAATTACATCCATTTGCTGTGGAGAACATCCATAGCTAAGTTCTCTCTTACCATACTCATTTGACTTGGCATAGCATTGTTTCTTGAACAGCTGCATGACTGGTTTTTGTCTTTGGAAATGCTGAACTAAATCAAGAGGGGCTCCACTGAAGTTAAAACCAGAGCAGAACTAGTAAAGCCAGAAGAAGGCAGGTCATGTCGCTGAAACCCAAAATATGCACCAGCCCTCCTCTGTAACAGGTAGGACATGACAAGCTAGGCAAAATCTTTGCAAGGGTCATAGTCCCTCTCACATACATGTACATGGGTTTTATACATCTTGGCTGCCCTGCCATACCTAGAAAAATAATGCAGTGTCTAAACTGTGCCACTGTGAACTAGGCGTATTAGTGCTGTACCTGTAGGGAAGTGGAAGAGCAGTCAGAGCTGCAGGATGGGACATGCAGTGCAGGTCTCCAACAGTTGTAATGTCTAAGGGACTGTTGCTGTTCACATGAGGAAACTTACAACTCCTTCCTATGCAGGTGAAGTCATCTCTTTTCTGTCCTGCACATCCCAAAATACATGAACTTCAGCTGAAGAACTAAACACTGATTGAGTGGTCTAGAAGATATTTCCTAATTCACAGATAAATGGTCAGGAAAATAGCTGAGCCTGTGGATAGTCTCTGTGCAAGAGTGTTTCAAAGAAAGTGAAGCCTCACTAATACGCATTTCTTATCACCTCCTGACAGCCTCCTTTGTGGGGGAATAGCCACAAATGGTTTCAAATGAGCTCTTCCAACAGGGTAGCTTTCACGCAGTGATGAACAAATAATTATACCACAGTACACCTTTGTGTAACACTCCTGTCTTCATTTACATGCGGGATTTCACCACTATCTTCCTGAGAAACTACAAAATTCAGTTAGCCACCGGATAAGATAAAGACTGGAGCTTGACTCAAAAGGGATGCATAACTATTAGTGTTGTGATATTTACAGAGGGTCATTTCTCAAGTTTTTACTTTCTTCTCAGCCCTTTATCAGACAAATTCTTGCTGAAAAGTCCCTGAGAAATGGGAGAGTGTAAAAAAGCTGGGTCCTCTCTGTCCTTAGAGGTTCATGTTCTGCTTTGTATCTCTTTTGCCTGCAAATGGAGAAGAGAAAAATGCTTCATGTGAATTTCAAATGCTTTCTGCTCTGGCCAAGTTTCATTCTGAACGAGCGGGACAGAACGGTACATGATCTCAGTGGAAGGACTTCCTAAGCTGTCTGCTCCATCCACTGGCAGCCAGGCAGGCTTGCCCAGTTAGGCAATCCCTACTCTGCTTTAGCCAATTTCCTTCTGTACACTTCCATCACTCTGTCCTCTGTGGCTGCCTTCAGCAAATAAGACCATAGCCTAATCAAACCTTCTCACCCTGACGCTAGGCATTTTGAGGCCTTTTCTTCATGTTTGATTTCCCTCTTTTCTTTCTGAGAGTGATTTGAGGAGTCCCTACCTCTTGATATGAAGGTAAGGAGGGGGGTGGTGGTTGGTTCAGGTTTGGTGAAGTGCAGCCACACACAGAGCAGCACAGTTTGGCAACTGTCTTAAAGTAGGTGGGAAGGGGAATACAGGTCAAGTGGGCGAAAGTCAGAGAGGAATAGTAATCCAGAACATTGCTGCAGAGGCAGAAAAGGCTAAGCCTATGTATTTTTTGTTTGTTTTAAATTTTTTTTTTTCTGCTAAGCCACCAAGTATAATTCCTGGTCTGTGCTTCCCTTTCTTGTCACTTCTCCATAATTCTTAGCATTTCAGTTGGGCTACTGTCTCTCGGCTGCTTCCTCTTTTCCTGCTTTCCTATATTTCATTATTTGCCCTTCTTCCTCTTCAAGTGCTTTTACAACAGAGTGAGGAGGATGTGGAAACCCAGTTACAATATGACACACAAACTGCAGTGTCACAACTACAGCTCTTTGGTTTCACCTCCGGGAGCGCTCAGAAGCAGGTCAGGGTGGAGAGGCAGGAGTGGAGGGGCTGAGGGAAAGAAGGGAGACATTTATAAATAGGGGAGAGAAACGACAGAAAGTCACAAGGTTTCCAGCTCCAGTAGTTGGGATAACGGCTTTCCACATAGTTTAAGATAATCCGAAACTGAATCATCACCGTGTCCTTGAATGCAAAGGAGAGATGGCAGTCTGTGCCAGTCTAAGGGTCCCCCACATAGAGAGAAGCCATAGAGAAGGTACAGCCCTGACAAGTTTCTGACTTGAAAGCTGAGCAAACCCCTAGGCCTGTATTGTGAATAGCTCATAACATTGCCCTTTCAACAACAACAACAAAAAAACCCACCAAAAACCCAAAAAACCTATAAAACCACAAAGGAAAAATTATTCTTAGTGCCCATGTCTGTGTGTGAAGTAAACCTTTGGAAGATGCCATGGATGAAAATGGGAGGGTGCTGTAGCTTTCTTGAGATAACAGGTGGGTGGGAAAACTCACTCCCACAGATTTGGCTCCAACTACTTCCTAGGGCACCCATTAATTAGAGGTGCTCCTTTTCTTCTCTTTTCTTTTCTTTTCTTTTCTTTTCTTTTCTTTTCTTTTCTTTTCTTTTCTTTTCTTTTCTTTTCTTTTCTTTTCTCTCTCTTCCCTTTGCTTTTTCTTTTTTTTTTTGTCTGGGGTCTTCTAGAAGCCTTTCAACTCGGTTGATTTATATTTACACCATAGCAACTAGTGTAGGACTTGCTCCAAACTTCTAGGCCATGACAGATGCTAAGGAGATAAACAACTGTGGGTTAGGAGGAAACGGGTAATATGTCCAGACTGCTCTGTGTGTTTGTGGAAGGAGTTAGAGGAACAGTAGATAGAGGTTTCCTGTTAAGCTGGACGAGGGGGAAGCTGTGATGTTTCTTGGCTACGGCTGCGATTGGACTCAAGTTCAACAGCATTCTCAGTGTGGGTTTGCTGTTTTTCTGCCCCCCCATGAGAAGATCAGGTTGTCTTAAAAATCAGAATACCACTAAAAGTCAAGGAGACTTAAGCTCGCAAATCATTTAGATACTTCAAAATTGCTCTCCACTGCCACACAGTTGCTTGCATTTGCAGTCTGTGGGGTGCTGTGGTGGAACAAGGGTTTGATCGTCTCCCTGTGCTGCAGATTGGGAAGCAATGCCTGAATTGGCTCTGACCTCTGAATTCAGAATATGCCAGTACATACCCTTTTTGTTACCTACTTCTCCACTGATCAACTTACAGGTTATGGCAAACAGAGTTTGTGAGGAGCTAACAAATGCCTGCCTGCACGTGCATGCTAAACAGAGGGTGGTCCTGATTTTCAGAGGTGACTGGATGCCCTGAATTCAGATATGAAGCTTGACACAGTGGTCTGATTTCTCAGTGATCAGTGTTTTCCAGGATGATCTGTTTTCTGATAATCTAGTTTCATTAGTGTCTGAAGTTGGAGATCCCCAAAACCTCAGTTGCATTTGTAAAAATCTTGTTGATGGACAAATGTTAAAATACTTGGTAGGTATATTGAAATGAGTGGAAGTGTTTAGAAAAATTCAAGCAGTTTTTAAATGCTGGTTAAACCTTATTAGATTACTCTGTTCTATACCTCAGCCAGAAATGAAGGCCTTGATGGAAGAATATCTGTGGTCTGAGTTACATAGTCATAATAGTCAGTTTTGGACTATTTATGACAATACAGTCTAGAGTAGTGCTGTTGGAGAAAATTTAATTCAACAATTATTATTTTGATAGCCTTTTCACTGGAAGCTCTGCCAGTAACATGTTGGCTTGGGTGCTTTGTTGATCTATCCATGTGAAGAAAACGGCTGCATTTCGATGTAAGATAGTGATACTCAGCATGGTGATTGTGACTGTTTGAAGACTGTGATCTTAATTGTGTTTCCAGTGAGTTTCAAATGTTGGATTACTCATTCAAGAAAGCGTTAAAATAATTTTAAAACACCCTTTTACATTCACCAGCCTTATGCATTGCTGAAGATTTGTTCAGAGTTTGAGGAAGCTGTGCCCGAGTGGATTGCCGTATTGGCCTTTCTCCTCTGGAGGCGTGATGATACCTGCACCAGAAACCCAAATAAACCTCAGCTTGGAGTCCCCTTCTGTGGCATGGTTCCTTTCTGATTTTGGAGATACCCTTCAGGACAGGAATAGGGACTCCTAAATTCAGTGGTTTCAAATCACAGCTGAGGTGTCCTTGCAGAGCAGAGCTAGGAAGTTCAGCTAGGACGCTGTTCCTGATGTAGTATCTTTCACATATAGAAAATTGTTTAGCCTGAACTTCTGTCATATTTTTCCCCACATCTTTCTTAGAAACTTGGATTTTTTTTAATAATCTCTCCTCCTTTTTGAGTCAGCTGTTGCAGAAAGCTAGTGAAATTTCGGGTTTTCTCTTAGCATTTTGTTCAAAGACCCAACGAAACAGTATACAACTCTGCAATTGTTGGATGTGTCACAGAAGAGGCATCCAACATCAGGGATGACTTCTCATAGCATTAATATGGTTAAGGTTGGATTCTGTTCAGGGAAGGGAAGGAGGGCTTGTTTCTGCTGATGTAATAGCAAGGAAACGGCACGCATGAAAAATGGCCAAGGAAGTGAGGGAATACAAGAAGTCTTTCAAAAATGTGGACTTAGCTGAGTTTGTAGACTTCCAGAATGATCCAGATCTCTGAGTGTTTAAGAATTTCCCAGCATCATTTGGGATTTCTTGCCATTTCAGCACAGAGGACTGATTGCCTGAGGGGGACTCCAGATCCCTGTAGCAAACTATTGGCTGCAATACATGGTGGGAAAGAATTAATTTTGTCCTGACATTTTTCTTCTCAGGAGCTATCTCATACATCCACATTCAGAGATTTCTTTAGGATTTGTGTAGAACAGTTTATGCCTCTTCACCAGAAGATGTAGATTAGGATTTCCTTTCACTAGACTGTTGAGCACACTGTAATCAGGTAAACAGCAGTTTACGTTGCAAAACCTTCTGGCAATATTTCTACAACCCAATAAGAAAAAACTTCAGTAGCCTTGGATGGATACTTCTAGAAAAATAACTGAGCACTCAGAATTAATGGATCTAAAGCAGGCTACCGCAGGATTACCTTCTTTGCATGGTACTGAGAGAGATCATCTACTTTATCACTCATAAAGCAATGACTATATTTGATCTGCTTTAGCTAAAATAAACTTTCAGTATCCCTGGGGTTTTTTCCCCTGTCCAGTGAGGGGGACACAGTGGACTCTGCTCTGCAGTTCATTTTCCGAGTAGGCAAGATAATAAAATTGTCATAAAGTATTCCCCCTGAAGTGCTGAAATGGCTAGGTTCCTCTCCATTTCATCCTCGACCTCTTCTCAAAAGAGGAGACTGACAGTACACAGCCTTGGCATGGCACCCATAGGCACCTCCCCAAACCTAAACACAGCTGCTTGGTCTAATTTTAGATCTACTGACCCTTTGACAGCTGGGGAACTATGGACACGTGCATAAAATAGCACTCAAGACATCATCATGGTAGCTAAACAGTCCCTGGTAAAAGTCCCCGTGTCCGTCTCACCGACAGCAAAAGCAGAGCACATTATTAAGTATTCACATGGGTGGACTTGCGAGGGCCTGATCCTGAGCCAGGGTAGCTCTGTGCCACTCCAGGGGCAAAATTAAAGACATGTAAGCAGCTCACTGAGCTGGGGCATGAAAAGGGGAAGGTTTGCAAGGACTAACTTTGCATTCAGGGCAAGGTAAATTTAGGTGCTCTGAAGCAATATACAAAACAGTTCGTCTCCCTGCCTATCCCTGTGCCCCACCACACGCCATGCTGGCTGCATGGCAAGCCTAGGAGCTTTGTCCTCCCCTTCCTACTGCAGACCCAAGTACACTTCATTGCTCCCAAGCAGTAGCTTTCTTCCGTGGGGTAACGACTGCTGTCTTCAGCTGGTACAGGTCTGACCAATACCCTCTGCTTGTGTTCAGATTTCACAAGGTTTTTTTCTTGGTCAGGCATTCCCCCTCTAACTGCAGTTCACATCATTTGTACATAACTGATCACCCTAAGTGTGTAGCTGTGCTTTACTCATATTTCTGCATTTGTTAAGCCCTTTGCTTTGGCTAGGGATCCCCACAGTAACCCCTGGGTTTGCAGCAGGGCAAGGACAACTTCCAACCATGACAGCATGGCTTCATGCAATGACCTGCCTGTCTCTCCCATCTGTGAGGAGTTTCTTTTGTCTCCCTGTTAAATCTTAAAATAGTTGCTCCCCTTCTCCAAAACACTAATCTTTGTGGGTGCACAGCCTTTTCACATTCTTCCAGGCTGCCACATGCAACTGCCATTAGCTAAAATTTTGGTGCATTAGTTGAGGACAGGTTAACACCTATGAATTTCACCAAAGCATGCTTTGTGGAAGGATTAGAGAAGGGGCGTGTCTTAGAAATGTTAGATTATCGTATGTCTGAGGCTCTGCTTCTCTTGGGTAACTGTTGCTGTGTGGGAAAGAGCATAAACCGCAACGTTTGTGCCTATAGCATTTCTGGAGAATGCGGCTTCACAGTTGCCATTCTTGGCATGAAAGCACGTGTATCCACATGGACATACCTGTGTGAGCTGGGAATGTTTTCATATATGGTAGTGGTTTTACCTCACTGTTGTGTATTGTTACTTGAGGTTACTTTGCTTTTTAAAAATTTCTTGCTAAATGCCCTTTTGCTACTTCCTCATCCTTTAATGCCCACATTTAAAAAAATCTGATGGAAGCAGAAGAGACAAAGGCATTGAGGATGAGAAGCTTTGTTCTTGCCATCATTTGTCAGCAAACCTTTCCCTCCAGTTTGAAAATCTTCCCAGCTTACTTCTCAAACCAGAAAAGTGTGAATAAAGTCTGTTACTGGCAAACCTGCAGCAGTTCCCTTAGCTCCTCTATCATGCAGCCAGTAAAAGACGCAGAGCACTTTCTATAGAGGAAGCATGGGTTATACATACATGTGGAACTTGAGAAATAGGTTTAGCATGGCTTTTCTTGATAATGCTCTGTCACCTTTAAAACTTAGTTTTACTGGTAATTCAGATGATAGACACCAAGCAGCCAGGTAGTTAACAGTCCTTTGAAAAAAACAGCTTGAATCCAGTACAAAATGTACCAGTGAGGAGCACAACAAAGACAACAAATATGAACTAGATCAGGCCCTTGGCTTGGTTACAGATCATTTCCTGCCGGAACACAAATTCAGAAGGATACGTAAAAAGCACCTAGCTTCAGGTGTGTGAGTAGATTTCAGGGGCATTACTTGAATCTGTCTTTAACCTGTCTGTCTTTACTGGTGCATTAGAGGATTCCCATAGGTAACTAATGGGAGGTTACTGGGAGTCTGCACCATGGAGCAAAAGCCACTTTTTGTACCTAGAGAGGATATACTTTGTTGGTTGTTTTGTTCACTTTTTTGCATTCCCTATGGTTTGATCTCATTGCAGCCCTTGGAAAACCATGTTGGATGTGTTTTGCAGTGCAGTGAGCACAGCTCCCTGCTCCTTGCTGCTGAAGCCAAGCCATGCATGCCAGCGGGCGCTAGCGCTGGCTCAGCGGGCACCTCACTGCAGGCAGCAGTGGGGCACCCAGCAGTGGGAGGAAATGGCAGTCGTGGGCGATGACATGGGTGGAGCTCCTCACACTGGTTGTCCCATGGGAGATAGCTTATCTGGGGATGCCTGTGTTTCTGGAATAATATACATTTGATTGAAAGCCAAAATTAGAGCAGGGAAGAAATTGGCTGCCAAGGGCTGATTGGCACTTGGAGTCAAAGGAGGGGCAGCACGGACCCCGCAGGGAGGATCTCCTTATCCGTCGGCACCAGTCTGCTCTACCTGCAGGTGTGCCCCGGCGGTTTCTGCTACTACTCTTCTTTCTGTTATTTTTGTTTCCCTTTAAAAAAACAGCTGAGAGCCTCTCATTAAGAAGCCTTCATTTTTATCTGTTGCCCTCTCTTCGCCATGTTGCAGCCTGTGGTAAAGACTTAAGCTCTCTTGAGCAAAACGATAAGGTGCCAGTGCTGCATTGCTGGGCTGCCTCGCTGGCCTCGGACGTTCACCTCCCGCTGTACTAGTGGTCTCTCTGTCCTGTGACACAGTGAATTCTAGGTCCTGTTTTAACAGAAGCCCTACATAACAGCTTGTGCAACATGGGCTGCGTACAGCCCTTGTTATTTATTGCTGTGTTTCCTTTTGTCCATAGCAATTAAGTTGCATTGTAAGCTCTAACTTTTTAGGCACTTCTGAGCTGCCTCTAACTTTCAGCTTTTAACACAAATGCTTGATTAACTGCGCAATGCGGTGCTGTATGTAGAAAGGAGAGGGCAGAACGGTAATTTTTAAGAGCACTTGGATGCATCCACTTTTTCTATAGTTAAATAACTAGTTAGTGTGAATCAGTCCCACCCATGCTGTGTTGTGTCTTCTGAATTTTAGTGAAGAAGGGCTGAGGCCATTGCATAACTAATTATGGTTTCACTGCCCAGACCTTTTGTTGGCCTTTTTTACACCTACATGATGCTTCATGTCACTTCAGAAGCTCATAAGGGAAAGATACTATTAATGGAAACATAATTTAAGTTAAAGAATTGGTCTTTGTTGTTGTCATACCTAGCCAGGGAATACTGACTCCTTAAACATTCCGTGGACATAAAACTTGGTTGTGTGCCTGTCGTGGTTTAACCCCAGCCAGCAACTAAGCACCAAGCAGCTGCTCGCTCACTTCTGCCCCCTGCCCCAGTGGGATGAGGGAGAGAATCGGGAAGAGAAGTAAAACTTGTGGGTTGAGATAAGAATGGTTTAATAGAAAATAAGAAACTTAATAATGATAATTACAATAATAAAATGACAATAGTATCCCAGCTGAAACCAGGACAGTGCCTTACATTTCTGAGAATGGCATCCTCCACCCACAGTGCTCTTACGTGGCAAGAACAGAGCTGATGCCACGGTAAATGACCATGATGTAAAAAGAAAAGGGAGATGGTTTGAATTTCAGGTCCTAGCCAAGTGCTAGAATTCGGTACACTGTAACAGAATGGAATAGCTGTTACGTCTTACATCAGAAATAACAGGTGGCATTGCTGGCAATATTCTGTTTTCTGGGTTTTGCACCTTTGTAAACAGGAAAAGATCCTGGCTGCTTTTGTTGACACATGTTGGCATGCTGAGGTGATTTATTTTGGCCTGATAAACTTTTTTCATCTTATTCTGCCTTTTTAGCAACATTTTCTATAACTTGTCAGAAAGGATGGTGTTAAAGGTTTTCTCCTCCTCACCACAACAGTGTTAATCCACTGTTCAAATCAGCCAGGTGTTGTTGCAGCTTCAGCTGTCTGCTGCTTGAATAGTTATGGTGCCTTCATGGAAAACTCTTGTTGGACTTTAGAGCTACCATTTAAACATCAGCTAATATCACAAAAATGCTTCTGATTTGTCTTGGAATAACAAATGAGCCATTCAAACAAAAAATTACATGCACCCAAACTATTTGAAGCAACTTGAAGGGAGGTCTTTTCTTTGCTGTTGGCTACAAAGTACGAGCAAGTCATTGCATGGACCAAAAAACAGATTATCATGGTTATTTTCAAGGAAAGGCTAAAGGATAACTTCTTAAAAGGCAGGTATATGCCACAAGATACACCTAAGTACCTACTGGGATAAAAGGTTCTAAAGATGCTCAAATCCCATTAAAAATCAAAGAGTTAGGGAACTCTATTGTTAAAATGCCCCAGAACCTTCAGTGTGATTTATCTTTCTCTGTTACTCTCTAAACTCTTATGATAGCCAGGTCTTATGCTTTTTTTCTCCTTTAAAAATCCCACTGGAGAAGAATATGATTTGAGAGGAGAATGCCCCCCTCCAAATGGAATTTTGGCCCAGGTACTTAAACGTGTGCTGGTGCCAAAGTCTCACAAAACTGAAAGGATTTTACATCTGGGAGGGAGTCCCATAGCTATAAGAGAAGATAAATTGGCAATGGATTGAAAACAAATTACTAATTCTTCACATGCCTTTTTTTCCAGCTGCCTATTTCTCTGTCCTTTAAAAACCACCCTTCATGTCCTGTTTCCCAGGAGGTCTGTTTGGTTTCTCCTTTCTCCCCACTACCGACTCTTGAACTCATTGCAGAACGCCTCCCTTCCCTCTGCACATTGCTCAACTCTTTCCCCGGAAGTGTGACTCTGTCACCTCGCCCTCCATCCTGCCTTCCCCACTGTACCAGTCTGAGTCTTGTGCTGAGCCAGCTACACTGCTCTTCAGTGATAAAACATACAGAATCGTATCACAGAATCTTAGAATGGTTTGGGTTGGAAGGGCCCTTAAAGATTATCTAGTTCCCAGCCCCCCCCGCCATGGGTAGGGACACCTTCCACTAGACCAGGTTGCTCAAAGCACCATCCAGCCTGACCTTGAACACTTCCAGGGATGGGGCATCCACAGCCTCTCTGGGCAACCTGTTCCAGTGCCTCACCAGCCTCACAGTGAAGAACTTCTTCCTCACATCTCATCTAAATCTACCCTCTTTCAGTTTAAAGCCATTACCCCTTGTCCTACCACCGCATGCCCTTGTAAAAAGTCCCTCCCCATCTTTCCTGTAGGCCCCCTTTAGGTACTGGAAGGCTGCTGTAAGGTCTCCCTGGAGCCTTCTCTTCTCCAGGCTGAACAACCCCAACTCCCTCAGCCTGTCTTCATAGGAGAGGTGCTCCAGCCCTCTGATCATCTTCGTGGCCCTCCTCTGGACTTGCTCCAACAGCTCCATGGCCTTCTTATGTTGGGAGCCCCAAGTGCTGAATGCAGTACTCCTGGTGGGGTCTCACGAGAGCAGAGTAGAGGGACAGAATCACCTCCCTCAACCTCCTGGTCACACTTCTTTTGATGCAGCCCTTTCCCATTTGAGATGTCAATTCTTTTTTTTTTTCCCAAAGACTTGCACAAACTACCTTTAACCACAGAATACAGAACAGGTTTTGTAACATACATTTCAAATGCTCTTCAGAAAATCCTGAGTGAAGCTCTCAGTAAACATCAGAGAGCACCCACCCAGTGCCCTGCTTTTGGGTAACTTTTCCACACTCTGGGTAGGTAAAAAGGGAGCAGGAGAGAGCTGTCAGTTCAGTGACACTGGTGTGCTCCACAGTCCCTACACAAAAAAAAGGGGGTTGGATTAAACTCCTCTGAATTGCAATAATGTGTACAAAGAGAGTAAAATACAGAGCCTTTTAAGGTCCTATCCAACCAAACTGAAGTAAATTAATTAATGAGTGATGTCTCAATGATGTTAGAAGAGCCAATGAGAAATTGTTACTGTGAATTATTGTAGAGCTAATTAATGTCTGCATATATGTGTATGTAGACATGGATGTGCACAAAAATTATTTCTACAAAGGCTATATCAAGTAACTGTTTGAGACACCTATACAAATGCTGAGTATGTTCTTGATCAGTGCATCTGAAAAGTTTGATTCCCAGGTGTTTGTCACATCATCAGTGCTCCAAGAGTGATTTTTCCCACTATAGCAAGGGAGGGACAGGAACCTCTCTCATGAAAATACTGTTGATTTTTATTTTCAGTCTAAGTCTCCAGAAAAAAAAATTGCATAGCCTGCCTTCCCATTTCTCATTCAGATTTAATAAAAATCCATAGTATTTCTACTGGAGCGATTTCTCTCTCCTTTTGTGTCTCCTACTTCAGTGGGACTTTTTTCACTAATTTTTATTTGGAAAACAGGTTTGCAAAAAGTGCCAAGTTTGAACATGAAGAGATTTTTGTTTGTTAATTAGACCTATAAAATCTCCATGAGGACCCAGGGCGAGGCAGGTGGCCCCACCATCCCTCAGGTCTCACTGGCAAAGTGAGCTCTGCACCTAAATTGAGCCCCTTCCGTGAGCTGCCCTGCCAAATGGATGTGCTTGTAAGGGTGTCCTGGATGCTCGGCCTTGTCTGCATGGGGACATTCCCTGAGCAGCACAGCTATGGCAGTCCAGGGGCCTAGCTGTGGAGAGCTTTAGTGAAGATTGACTGGATCAATATCCCTATCATTGCTTATGTCAAGTAACGAACTACATCATTACTTGTATCGGTGTGCTCCACGGCCTGTTAATTTGCACATGGCTATGCTTAATATGCAGTGTATAGTGTGTTTGTGCAGCTACTTTTGTGTAGATACATTGTGAGGACAAGCCTTAGAAATACAAACAAAAAATATGCCAATATGCACAATAATATATATATATATATATAAAAAACATTGAACTCCCTCTTCTTCCATTGCATAAGTCCAGCAGGTGTGAGAAGAAAACAAAGCCATTTCACTTTTTATAACTGCGGTGACTAGAAATAAGGATGTATAAAGAAGAGATCTCTGGCACACAAAGAGGGCATGTTGACAAAAAATAAATCCTGAGAGGAAGCTTGCACTGTAGGGGCCTGTAGTTTCCCTGGGGGCGGGAGAAGGCTGTGTTAGCTGCTCTGCTCCTGTTGACCCTTTCGAGACACTTTAGCAAAAGTTCCTCTTGACTTCAGCAAGAGTTAACCTGCGAGCAAGGGGAATACCCAAGAGAGGTTATGCAGTTAGAAAACATGGTAAATCTTATTGGATGCTTTGGAAGAAAAGGGCGTTTTTACAAATGGGAATTGTTCTGGGCAGCACAGGATTCCCCTGCCAACTGTCCTGCTGCTGTTCCTGCTTCATCCTAAACTGCTTGTGTTGCTTCTGTGATGATAGTTCTGTCTTTCTTCTAGGTATTTCTCTTATAGCAATAATGGCATCTTCTTTTACATTTATTGCTAGCAGTACCACAAACCACCATCCTGTTTGCCTTCTTTATTGCAGCTGCATACGGGGCAGAAGGCTTTAGGGACTTTCATGCAATAATTCCCAAATCTTTTTCCCGTAAGTATACTGCAAACTCAGCTCACTACAGAGCATTTCTATCTAGTTCCTACTTTTATGATTCTTTTTGTGTCATTTCGCGTCTCAGTAATGTACATTTGTCTGCATATGCTACCAAAGGGCTTAAGTAGTCTGATGTTTTTGCTTCATTCCCATGTATTTTGTTTTAACGTAACAGAAAGCCTACTTCAAAAACCACCTTCTCCAAATTCCCGGCAGGCAAGGAGCCTGTAATTGTTTTGTATAAATATATTTACAATCAGATTATTATTCTTATAATTAAGAGAAAAAAAAATTGGTATGTGGATTATGGAAAATCTGTCATATGCTTAAGCCGCATAGTACCTTTTGCTGTGGTGAAAACAGCAGTACAAGGTTGCAGTATACTAAATTTGCAGAATAGTGTAGGTCACTTCTGTTTAGCCAGTCATACCATCTNGGAAAAACTGTTATTTATGATGTACACTCATTCTGTCTTGCATATGATTTCAATTAAAACTGCAGTATCTGAAAAATCATTAAAATGCCTAGATTGGTAGACTTTATAAAAGGTGTCCAGTCAAGCAGTGTTCAGAAATGTGAACACCTTTACGCTCACCATGTTTCCCAGTAAGGTTCTGAGTCCGATACTCTTGTCAGTCACATCCATGCAGTCCTCCTGGAACACCTGGGAGGTTGCAGGGTGTAGCAGGGAAGAGTTTGTCAAACCTTTCAATTTCAAATGAATGTCAGGGTCTTTCATCTTTTGAGGTAATTATTGCCTATAGCTTAATTATGTCATTGCTACACCACCACTTGTGAATAAGACTACCATGAAACTACCATTCCACGAAAGGGAAAGACCTGGTCTTTACTGGGTGAAACAGACCCCTTGTGTACTCAGCTAGCCACTAAAGTAAATGCTCCTCTTTTTGGGGTGGGGTGAAAGAAGGGGTTTTTCACTGAAGGGAAAATAAGATTTGGGGCAATGAAATGGTCTTTTTCAGCTGAACGAAGAACTATTTTTTCAACAAAATTATCAGATTAGAAAAGAGGGAAATAACTGTAAAGATGATTTATTCTACACAAAACATCATACAGTCCTGTGGAGAGAAGAGGAATGAATACTGGCCATAACTGATCTGAATATTGACCCTTTTCCATAAAGTTTAGGTTTGCTGTGTTCATATCAGATCAAATTTACCAATCCACGTGTTATCACATGTAGTGAGGCTATGCCAGATTTATACCTAAATTATTCTTCTAGCTGCAAGTGATTGTCACCTATGGGATTACAACATGAAGGACTTATCCAATAAAGTCAAAACAGTTCTCCCACTCACTTTTGTTGGCTTACTGTTTTTTAATAGTAGCTCATGGCTGTAGAGATCCTCTCTTCTTGCTCAGCAATCCTAATCCTGCTGTCCTAAATACACAATTATCACTCTTATAATTTCCTATAATGCTAGTTCCTGCTCTTCAGTTCTTCCTTCTATCTTTCCCCACCCTGATTTCTTTATCAGTGTTTGTACTCTTTGCTTTCCCATTGTCCTTGATTACCCTATAGAATTGCAAACCAAATATTTGGATTCAGTACAACCCTTGAGATCTTCTTGCCAAGTGGAGAATGTTGCATTTTCAGTTCATTTTCATCCATTGTCTTTGATAAGTTACTTACTTTCACAATTGTTTTGAACAAATCCATGTGAAGTGGATTCATTTTAGGCTTCATTCCAATTAGCCTGAATTGTCAAAATGAACGTTACAAATGCAAAAATCTCAAAGTGACCTAGGAACAGACTTATAATGTTGTTTAGGTTCCCATCTCCTGGATGCCTTGTATTTGTCTTACTGATATTCACTGTTCATTGCTCCATGTGTTACAAACTCATCACATTGCCCATGGAAATGTAGTCATGTTTGTAGCTTTTGTTATTTAGGTATATTGTACATGCTGTTTAGACATTATCTCCTTTGATGTGATTGTTTCTTTGCCACCATATTTATTCTGTAACAAAACTGAGTGGCATCCTGTATTGTTTTTTTCAGCCGGTAATATTAAAATAGAGACTCAGAGTGATGAAGAGAATGGGCGTGCCTGTGAAATGAATGGGGAAGAATGTGCGGAGGATTTACGAATGCTTGATCCCTCGGGAGAGAAAATGAATGGCTCACACAATGGCCCAGGCAGCAAGGCTATGTCAGGAGTTGGAGGCATTCGACTTCCTAACGGAAAACTAAAATGTGATATCTGTGGGATAATTTGCATCGGTCCCAATGTGCTCATGGTTCACAAACGAAGCCACACTGGTAAGGCCTGCCATAGTTTTTCCTTTAGTTGACAAGAATTGGCCACATATTAGGAACTAAGACTTATTTTCTATGTCATGCACATGTTCCCTTTTGTAAGATAATGCATTGGTGGGCATTTGGAACTCGGTTACTTTGTTACGCCATTTTGGACAGCACGGGAATTGAGATTTCTTCTTGTTGGAAGTCCATCTATTGGGCTAGAAATTGTGCAGTTTGGTTTGAAGCTACATGAAAAATTCAGTTTTTTTAAAAACAAGTGAAGAAGTCTTGTTTAATTTCTAAGAATTGCTGAAGAAAACCCCATTTGTGGCTAACTCTGAAATGGACCCAGTTCTAATATTTCCAACAATGCAACAAAGCTCATTATGGATCAGTGGTTATGACAGTGATTAGCAAAATAAATGTTAAGGGAGCTGTACTGGCAGTCTTAGTAAAAAAGGGTTAGTTTTATGTCAAATGTTTCATGAACTAAAACCAAGTATTGTGACTGGTCAAATCTGGACTAAAGGTTTTACTGGGACACTAAAAGAGACATGTAGTTATTGTGCTCCATAGGGATGGCTTTTCGTTATACAGTGCTGTGAATCTTCTTGCCTCAATTTTCTAATTCTAAATAGTCTCAAAGAGTGCAAATAATGAAGAGGATGAAACAAATAAAGAAGTAAAGACCAGGGTGAGTCTCACTGTACCTGATATAAGCTGTCTAAGAATTAGGCCTCCAATCTAAACTCTTAAGGTCATCCATAGTCAAAGGAGAAGAACTGAACTGTACTGTTGCGCTACACAAGTTACTTTGAAAATAAATAAATAAAGTATTTGGCATTTTTGCATGACTATTCAAATGAGAGAGAATTTTAAAATACTTTTAAGGTAAGAATGACCTGTCTGACGATTAGATTCCACTGAAATAGTCGTGGTAGTGAACACGTACTTTCTTCCTCTGCATCCCCCCCATCATACTTAAATGATTTCCCCACAATTACTAAGGAGTGAGATTAGCAAAGTGTTTTCAGAGTTTAATGGAGAGGATCTATGAAAAGATCCTGAGTGTTGTCCATGCCCCCCAGTGCTAATGTCTGTCATTGTAACTGTGGCCGTTCACTAACTATCTGTTAGTGTAACATGGGTTAGCCATGTTCAGAATCGGTGATAGTGATAGTTAGCAATGCTGTTAATTGCCTACTTCAAAGTACTCTTCAATTCAATATGATAAAACCCTCTCTGTCAGGGAAGAGTAGATGATTATTGGAAAAGCCACAACTAGTTCTCAGAAGAGAGGCTGCAGCCTACTTCCTAGGTATAATAAAGTGCTTGTTGGTCAATTGTTTCCTTTTTTTTTTTTAACTGAGTGTTAATGTGATCCTTTAAAAGTTGATAAAATGTATATGGAACATGACTTGGACATGAGGCCTTTTAAACAGACCCATGGGCTTGAAGAGGATGCTGTAGTAGTTCAAATAAAATGTTGCAACTTAAAATGCATTTAGAGGTAGAAGTCTTTGTGCTTGTTTACGGAGGCTGCTGTTTGTATTAAAAGTATACTGTTGCTGCTTTGGAGGAGCTGTTTTGGGTCCCTGAGGGTCAGAGGCACTGCTTGCACCAGTGCTGAATGGCCCGCATGGGGACAAACCTGATTCTGGGGGGGCGCTGGGCAGAGCTGCCTTTCTTTCTAGCGCATTGGTTGGTACCCAGCAGGCCGAGTCTCTGGAGGATGAGCTGGGCTGCCTGTTCCTAGGGGCAGCGTCCCCGGGGGCCACCTCACCGGTTTCCCTGGCACAGAGGTCCAGCTGCCCGAACTCCCTGCCTGGCAGAGGGACTCCAGCGCCTGCCAAGGGTGCTCGGGGCACTGCCCTGCAAGGACTGTCACTCCGAGAGTTGTCTGCCCTTCGCACAGCCCTTCCTTTGCCAACGGGACCCTCTTTTTCATCAGGGAATGTAGTTAAAACCTACAGTGGGAGCACCCCACGAGCTGCGCTTCGCTCAGCAGGACCCCCTTCTTTTACACTTCTTAAAACTGAAGGGTGTGAAGTTGCACCCCTGAGCCCTTCCATAGAAAGAAAGCCTTTGCTTTCTTTCCCTCCTGCCTCGCCCTCAGCTCCTCTCCCGAGCAGCCTCTTCGAGTAAGCTTAGGCGGTTTTTCGGGGGCTGGCAAGGGAGTGGAAGCTCAGGGCTGGTAGTTTAAATTAAAGGGACGTCATGGGGAAACAGTGGTGACTGCTTTTCCTTTCAGTTGCGCTGTGAAAATTAAAGTAGAAATGGGATATACTATTACAGACATTTAACTGACTGCGCTGAAGCCCATTTCAATACATGCCCAGTGAAGGAATAAGCCTCGCAAATGAATTACTTTGCTGCTAATTCATGTAAAACCTGCATATGCAGTGAGGTTTCCTTAAATAAATATTTGATAAGTGAACAAAACTCTAACACACTAAAGTGCAAAAATAAAATGACTGCCTGACCTGATAAAAGGCATAATTACTTTTAATGAATACACCTGCCAAGTGCAGATATGCAGAGCAGCACCTGATATTTCTGCCCCCTCCAGTCCGCAAGCAGCTGTACAGCACTGACTGCTTCGTAGCGCTTTACCTGTTGCTCCCATCTGCTGAGCGAATCCCACTCACAGATGCCCAACTCTCTTCGCTCTCCTTCCCCAAGGCTTTCAGTACGTTGATTTTCTCCAGCTTGCTGCTGTCTTGCTTGGTGTTTAGGAAAAAGGAGATCTGGAAAGGAGAGAGACGGCCCCTCCCGCTCCCTGGTGCTGAGACCTCAGGGTATAGATTCAGGCTTTGCTTGCTCAGTATGCACATATTTGTGTGCATGTGTATGCATAGGTGTATATATTCCCTCCTTATATGTACAGTCCTTTAACTTAAGTCACCAGTTAGTTCACTTACGTCTTGTTAGGTGGGTCTGAATGTCTCAAATTTATTTAGAAAACTAATGTCCATTGAAGAATGAGCATTAAAAAGAGAAGAAAGTGAGCTACGCACATCTCTGAGTATTAGGTGATTTTGTCATTATGTTGTTTAAGAAATGACAAAGATTTCAATTAAGATGATAAATATTCTTCACTGAATAAGTAGTCCAGGGCCCGTGCTCCCACTAAGGCTTGCATATCACAGAAATGGTGGTTGATTCAATTCAGGGTGCCATTGCAGTTTTTGCTCCTGGGCCTGTATTTGCCCTTAGCTACACACCATGTGGTGATACCTGCCCTGGATAGCCATGTGCTGTTCAGAACTGGCGAGAAAATAGCACACAAAGCTGACTGTTAAAGCAAAAGACACATTAGGTACTTTTTTTTTCTGTCCTGTCCCCTCCCCACTTTTGGGGGACAGCACCACACACAGTAACCTTCCATCAGTGACTGTCTCCATCCTAGCAGGCCTGGGAGCTTCGCTGGGCCCACAGGGCAGGCATTCCCTGCCCTGGTAGTTGTGGCACGGACGACCAAGGGCCGGTCAAGCTACACGTAGTTTCAGGGTCTTTCGGTGGTGGTGTCGTTTCCCTTGTACAGCAACGTGAGTGCAGGTTCCCTTACATTTGATCCCACTGTAAGTTTTGTAGAAATATTTGGTATGCGGCAGTCTCGTTTGAAAAGCTCCATTTGTCTGTCCTCTCCACCCAGTGCAAGATTTCACCCTGTAATTGTGAGAGCTGTAGGCTGGAGATATATTTCATTCTTATTTTACATTTCATTCCTGGAGTACTTGTACAATCCTCGTTTTCTCCTCTTACACTCCTCTGAGTAAAAATAACAGAAAAGAATGATAGAAAAGCTGTTTAGTAAGAACTAAGCATTTCTTCTGAATTTGTGTCTCCCGTGACAAACTGACTTCTTCATTAGTGTTTCGGTCCATTTCTGAAAAATACCTTCCACGCTGAGTAACTGCCCCAAAGATTAAGAGGTAAAGCAGACAGATCTTACCCATTTTCTTTTTCCCCTAACAACTGCTGTGCATAGCTTATGAAGTACATTGCAAAAACCTGTAAGGCTAATGCTGGAATTTTTGTGGGCCACCCCAGTTGAACCAGTTGCGGATATAGTTTAGGTGAATACAGCTACTTGATGGACAAAGAAAGTGAGCTCATTTGGCTTCACAGGGACTATGCTGACCTGCTTGAAGCTGTTTGACCAATGAAAATACCTTGCCAAAAAGTAGATTCATTTTACTGTTTGCTGGATGCTAAAGCTGCCAGCCCTGATGGTAGAGTTTGCAGATTTTGCGGTTGGGACTCTGCTGCTGTCTTAACTGATTTTCAGCTGTTCTACTGCATTACCCAAAAGTCAAGAATGATTGTGCTGCACATATATGCACACGTGTGGACATTCAAGTTGGTCGTAGATGTGCAAAATAATACATGATGGTTAAGTGAGAAAGAAAGAAATTGTTTAATTTGTATTTATTTTTTCTATATTTTAACTTCAGCACTGAAATTTTAAAATCAATATTATTGCTATATAAAGAAAATCAAAACTAAGAACAGGTCATCTCTGGGCTGTTTCTAATACTGGTGTTTTATTATAATTACTAGAGCAGATTACATTTATGCCTAAAGAAACAGAATTCAGCAAATGAGTTTCAAAGGCTGGTTTGACTTAGTGGAGGGCTACAGGGGAACAGGCATGCAGGAGCAGTTCCTGCTGATGGAGTTCTCTCATGTATAAATTTTCCTTTACTCCTATCTGGTACAACTGGAAACATTTTATTTCCCACTGACTTAAGAAAAGGCCTCATCTGTCTTAATTTTTTTAAAAAATTGCTAAGCGAATAAATGAGCATATTGATTTTAAATTGTACTAAAAAGCAAACAGCCATACTAATTTTTGCAAAACTACTTGATTCAATTCCTTGATAACAGGCACCAGTTTAGACAAATGAAGGCTGTGTCTCTGCAAGTTTTTCCCTGTGTCCGTCAAAAGTGTAGACCAGCAGAGCCCATTTGTGCAGCTCCTCTGTTCATACCTTACCTAGAGAAGGGTTGGGACTTCAGCATGGAAGTACAGGGCTTCCTTTGCACTGTCTTAACTTACGTGATTTTACTCTCTCTTTTTCTCTCTCTTTCTCTGTCTCTTTCCTGATTTGGCTGCTTAGGGACAGACAGGTAATGGAGAAGAAATTGAAAGGGAAAATACAGGGAAAATGTAAATGAAAAGAAGTTATTATAACTGTTATAATGAAGTGCCTTTCATTTAAATATAAGAATGTAACGCTGAAATGAACTTGTGATCCTGAAATGCATTTTTAATGAGTTTCCTTTTTATTTTGCTGCTTCAGTGGCATATTTTAAAGACCCTTTGAAAAAAGCCACATTAAAAACCCCACCAAATGCCACAACATGCAAAATTGGATATTGGTTTATTCCAAAACTGCTGATCAGGAAGAGTGGCTCTTCAACACAAAATGTTGCAGTCACTTTATTTAAATGAGTTTGAATTTGCATTGTGATGTGCCATTCTGATTTAGAAAAAAAAAATTAGATTTTCAGATCAAATTGACCCAGCCAGTGAAGCATTAAGAAACTGGCAGGTTTAGTCTGAAAGCCTCATGTTATATCAAACCTGCAGCCGGTGGAAGTCACACAGCAGCAGTGAGAAAACAACTTTCTCACTGAAATCTTTCTCTTGTTACTGTGTAAGATTTTTTTGTTCTCACCTATTTTCTCCTTCTCCCTGTAGGAGAACGGCCTTTCCAGTGCAATCAGTGCGGAGCCTCCTTTACGCAGAAGGGCAACCTTCTGCGCCACATAAAGTTGCACTCAGGTGAAAAGCCCTTCAAGTGTCACCTGTGTAACTATGCCTGCCGCCGCAGGGATGCCCTCACGGGACACCTGAGGACTCACTCGGGTAAGTGAAGGTGCAGGACTGTCAATGGGCACCCATCACTGCACCTTTTGACGAGATGGGGGCATTCGTGGCCACCGAGCCTGAGCTGTCTTCTCACCCTGGGGAGGCGAGTAGCCCCATGTTGGGGTTGCCCGAGCTGTGAGCTGGTGGCAGTGTTTTAACAGCAAAGAAATGACTAAACACATCTCACGCTCATGATCCTTCATCAGAAGAACTGTTTTTTTCCCATACTTCTTGTCTGCTTAAAAGTTTGTGTATTAGGGTTTCATCTTACAAGCCTCATGTGAGTAATGCATTTCATGGAACTACAAATGTGAATAAAAGCTGATGAATGTTTTAGGGTTTGGATGGCATTTATCCGTTTACAGAGATAATATAAGGTCTAAACACCGTAGGTTTTAAGTCCCAGAGTCTCAAAAACCTCCAGTCTGGTAGTCATTCTCAACTGAAGGAGTGAATACCGCCTAAAGCATTTAGCAGCAGTTATTTGTTGCACCTCGTTATTACAAGTACTTTGAAAGAGAAAGTGGGGGCATGAGGGAGAGGGTGGGAGAAAGATAATAATCTTCCAAAAAAGAGGAACTCTGCTAGAGTTTTTTTAGTGTTTTGTCTCAACAGTAATATGGAGATCTGAATAAGTATGTTTGAATAGCTGCACTTTTCTGTTACCACGAACCTCTCATTGTTTGACAGAAGCCATAGTCACATACATTCTGTGAAGCAAAACCAATTTAGCACTTTTAAAGTGCTTTTAAAAGCAGAGTGTTGTCCCAGCTAATTTCTCAAGCTAAGCTGGAAATGCAAATTGTTATTTGGATAGGAGACCTCCAAAACACATTGCTGGAACTGACACTGGTAACTTTACTTGGGAAAGTTGGCTTTGGGACCAAGTTCTAGGGAGCAGAAGGGGAGCTTCTAAAGTGACATTTTTGTGTTGCACAAAACTAAGGAAATTTGCCTCTAGCAAACACGTTAAATAGTAATATCCCTAGTGTTGATCCCAGATCTCCAAAATAATTTCCACTTCTGTTTGGTCCTGGCCCATCTCAGGAAAGCACACCTTTAACATACTATTTTGCCTTCCTCTCCCTTGCTGTTACTGATTTTCATGGCTGCACAATTTTAAACATAATTTTTCATATATACATGAAATTACACCTAGACACTTTTGGCAAACTCTGAGGATTCCAGAGCTAAAGAGACAATGCATAAACTATAGATTGTGATCAGTTCCTGCAATTGGCAAATTGACATCAATACGTTGTAAAACAAGTTGGGTGTCTAAGTCTGATTTTCACCTGAGAATTTCTAAATAAAATTAAAAAGTTAAGCTGTGTAACCATCTAAAATTGTGAAATCACATAGAAGGTGACAGTCTTGTCATGCTAAGACAGAAAATTCAGGGCCAGAAGTCCATGAAACTGTATCATTACTGCGAAATTCCTGGAACTACCTACATCTGGATTGGTGTAATGAAGAAGAAGTTTGGTCATGACATTTCTTTTGAATTTCCAGAAGCAGAAAACATGTGAAATGTAACATTGTCCTAAAAGCATTGAGCTGGTTCTGGTTACATCAGAACTGACATCCAGCTGTGGGCAGGTGTCTCTGCCTACACCACCAGTTCCCCCGTTGGCAGTCTCTGTGGGAGCTAGGCACTAAAGCAGCTACAGTCAGAGCTTTGAAGATGTCTCAGTTTCTAACTTGTGTAGATGCCATTTTTGAAGATTTAATGTCGCAGTCCTTATCTGATGTGAATCATCTGAAATCAGCTTGCAGCACCCACAGAATTGGCCTGTTGATGTGAAGATATACAACCAGTTTTCCATTAGGTTGTTTTTGTTTGGTTTTTTTTTTAAATTGACAAAATCTTTCTTCAGTTCACCACAGCATGGGTTTATTTTTGGAGTGGGCTTTTTTCCTGTTGTTCTTACCATTTTTAATATGCTGTTGAATATGTCATCTGAATCTCTCAATTAATTGTGTTTTCTCCAGTTGGCAAACCCCACAAGTGTGGATACTGTGGTCGTAGCTATAAGCAGCGCAGCTCTTTGGAAGAACATAAAGAACGCTGTCATAACTACCTGCAAACCATGAATATCTCAAGCAGCCTTTATTCAGGTAATAAATGTGTCCATTTGGGGATTAACGCTGTGCTGTCATGTATGCAGGAAAAGCAGTGCAAAAGGAACAGTAGTACCATTTGTGGCATCTTTTGCACTGGGGAGGCACAGACATAGCCCCCCATGTATATGATACTGCATCTGGATTTAATCTATATTTGATAAATATTTGGCTGTTTTCTCCTTTTTTTTAGCTCAAACAAAAAGCCAAAATAAAACTCAGGCATGTAGCAAAACACTTGAAAGACCTGGAAAATTTCAGTGCACCGTCTCAAAGACAGTATGACTGCATCATCTCAATACCCTTTCCCTTTTGCTTGGAGTCCTATATCGCAGTACTCTTGTGGATGTATTCTTAATAAAGACTTAATATCAATGTTCTTGGTAGGGCTGCAGGATCTTCTGCATTGCACATCTCCTGCCTTTCCCAGGCACAGCTTAAGGGCCTTACTTGACCATTGGACCAACTCATCTGACAAGAATGAGCCGTCTGTCTTTGATTTCACTCTTCCAAGCAAGAGGACTTGAAGCCAGAGGCATTTAATTTAGCCAGTTTCACTGAGACAGTCCAGAAAGGCTAACAATTTGTTGACAGCCTTCTTCCCAACCTCCCCTTTAAAAGAAAACTGGGGAGAGGTGAGGAGCTGTTGTGCTTCTCTGAGAGACTGGTCTTATGATGAAGGTAAAGTCCATTTCTTGGAGAATATAAAACCTAAAACTATGCCCAGAAACAGAGCAAGCAGATATTGGAGTTTGGATTTATTTTTAACAAAGATCCTAAAGATCTATATGGGATTGATCACAGTAAATAACCATACAAAATCCTCTTGCGTGTGCAGTTTTAGGTAGAGAATATAAGATCCAGCTTCTGTGGTGGAGTTTAAGCCCATCCAGTAAGTTACATTTCTTGCATACCTTTTTGATCCTGTCAGTATATTTGGTTTGTCAGACGACAAAAATAGAAGGTTCTCTCTGACCTATTTGCAATGATGCCTCATTTAATATTTTATATCTGGACAGAACCTGAATATGTTTTTACATGCTATCAAATAATGTAAAGTATATGCACATAATGATAGCAGTGAATACAGCTGAGATGCTTCTGGCAGACAGCATGTTAGAGCAGCAGCCCTTCTAATTTTATTGAGGGGCTGGAGAATGTATAAATAGAAAAGCCCAATGTAATATACAGTAGGAAGCAATACTTATTCCTCAAAGAGGTGATAGGATTTAGAAGCAAATATTCTGCCTTGGGATTTGAATTTTCAGTGTCTGGCACATGGATTTGAATGCCTGCACGCTGAACATGAAAATCTGTGTAAATAAGTAGCTGAACTACTACTAAAGTCTTAGTAAGCAAAAATGTCCAGATGAAACTGGTGTCAGGAATCATAAACTTTAATAAGAAATAATACAATTTTAGAGATGGACCTTTGTTTATAGCAAATCATGACAGGAGAGTTTACACTAGCTTAGGACTGAATATCTAATATCTCAGTGGGATGAAAGCTTGAGGAATTCATTAATGCTTTGGAAGACTTACTTCTTCCTTGCAAATACTGAAAGTATCATATAAATCCATATTTGATACAATAGGAGTGTTTTTGCAAATTAGAAAAAAAATTAGAGGATTAACTTTGGGGTTTAGACCTTGTATCCAGCCAAAGACTTCACTCTGAAAAAAATTTAGTACTCAGTTAATATATCAATTCATTATGTTTCTAAAAAATGAAACTTTCCTGCATTTTTCCTAGTATTTTGCATTCTAATCTATTCTACTTCACTGCAAACATATAATTTTGCCATGTTTACATTATTTCCCTTATAAACTCAAAGATTAAAAAGTACAATGAAACAGTTGAGAATGAGTAGGTGTCCTGGGATTTTTAGTGCATTCTACATTGTATCTAGAAAAGCAAGTAGCTATACTACCACTGTTCTTATAATATTTCAGGATGTGATGTGGAGCTATTAGAGCTATGATTCAGGTCCTTTTTTTTTTCCATACTCAAAAAAGTTGGTACAAAAATCTGCTAGGGCACCTGATTTGACCTTCTGCTACAGTGGGATTGATTTTTACAGCATTTTTAAAATACTTTGTGCAGTATACCTAGAAAAAATGTCAGTTGAAAGGACCTAAACTGGTAGAAGCTTTCCATCAGCTTGTAAATCTAACAAATATAATTGAGAAAGTACTTAAGTAAGTGAAAGTTCCAGCAAAGAGGAGTAAGGAGGGGAACAAGAGATTGTATTTATAATTTAACATTTGTTTGCTTTCTTTACGAGAAGGAGATTCAGCATGAAATTAGGAACCTGCTGAATTTAATGGCAAAATTCTTATTTTAGAGGACTAGAACCTCACTGTCCTTGTAAAGTTCTTCTCTTAGAGATAGTATTTAGAGTTTTTCATTTGAGTTGAGTGGAAGTGTGCTGAAGTCTTGCCAGGCCTATATAAAATAGTTTGTGAAGTTTCAGTTACAATTCTTCAGCCACTTGTGGATTTTCATTGGAAAGATAAAATGATTTTCTTTTTTCACTTCACAGACACCAGATTACAGAAAAATAGTTAGCAGGTTGGTAGCAAATTTCAGGGGGTTTCAGTTGCAAAGGCTGGAAATTAGTACGTAATTCAATTTGCCCTTTTTTTTTTTTAATAGCTGTTTTGAAAGTTTGAAAATTGAACATAACTAACCCTCTCTGGAAGTGATTAGAAATTGAATGTTATTATATCCTACAGAGATATTTCTTGATCATTTCAACTTTTAACTAAGAATTCAATCTTTTGTTTCCCTGTTGAATGGGCTGCTTTAAAACATTCTCTGCAAGTGTCTTCCTGAAGTGGTATCTGGAAGCCTTAGCCAGCACAAGATGCTGGTGTGTGCTTGTTCAGTGATGACTAGGTACCATCAATGCCCTTTACTCTTCTGCACCTTCTTGACCAAATTCTGCACATACCTTGCATTGGTCACAGTCTTTAGCATCTTATGGGGCTGGGGCATAATTCCATGAGACTCCCTGTCACTGTCACTGCAGCATGTGCTGCTGCAGCAGGGACTCAAGAACCCGTCGTGTACTCTTCAGTTTGGTATTGCGGAGTGTTGTTGTCTAGGACACTTCACCTGTTCCTTCCAGTTATCCACCAGACCCTGATTTCACATCTTTCAGGAACAATGAAACTTTCACAATCATCCTTTTATGGCAGCAGTAAATTGCCAAAATAACATTGCACAGGAACGGCGTGTTCTCAGCTATTGAGAAACACCCAGGTACCAGAATAATGGGTTCTGTGAACCAGTAAATCCAGTGATAAAACAAACTCTCAGCCAGCACAGAAAGCAAAATGTAGCGGAGTAGTGCACCTAACTGAAATAGCTCGCAGAATCAAAGTTGAAAAATCATCTTTTGCTTCTCCCTTTAATAGCAACTCACAGGTTCAGGAAAAATATCCATATCCTAGTAGCAGGTAAAAGTAATATCAACCGCTTTCTCTCCCGTCTCTGACCTCCCTTGCCAAAAGAAAAAAAAAGAAAAAAACACAAACCAGTTGTGCTGTGATCTTGCTGTGTATCACCTTTCCTTTAGATGTTGAAGTCAGAAATACCTTTCCAAACATTTTTTATAGTCATTGTTTTGACAGTGCATTTTCATGCAACCCTTCTGTTTCTGCAGGAAAGTGCTGAAGTAAAATGTAGTGAAAGTTAAATAGTTTCCCTCTTCTAGAGCCTCACAGCTAAGCTCCGTTCTAATTCTACAGTGTCTCAGGAGCAGCAGGAGGTTGGGAAACAGGTTTGAGTATTGGAAGTCAGTGCTCCATTACAGGTGTGACTTAAGCAATTTAAATTGTCATTTAAAGTATAAAATTGCATCAAGGAAGTATAGAAGTATTTACTAGGGAAAAAAAAGGGGGTGGGGAGAAGGGTTGGTATAGCTTGCAAATACATCTTCCACTGCTGGAGTTGAGAAGTTTGTCCATTTTTCCTGCAAAAGAAGCAATGACCATATAGGTGGTTCCACTGGGAGAGGTGCAGAGGGATGGTGGGGAGTGACAGCGGGAGGGTGAAAAGTTGAACTGCTTTGCGTCCAGTATAACGTTAGGACCTCATTTACTCGCAGAAATGCAGAGTGGCTGTAGAACAAGGGTGGAGTCATTAAGGTACACACAGGCAGATGCCTTGCAGTTGCAATCTCATTTTTGTATCCTAGACGAGGGAAACATGAACATGTACATAGATTAATCAATATGAGGGACTGTGTTACCAAGAGTCAGAATCATCCTGTGTCTGCAGTGGTGAGCTCCTCCGCTCCTCCTTCAGCTAGTTGGGAGCTAGAGACATTAGCTGAGAAACAATAAGCTGAAGACAATAGTTCCATTAAAATGGAACAAGCGTGCCTAACCCTTCTGATGTCATTTGATTTCAGTCATAAAAGACGAAACTAACCAGAGTGAAATGGCTGAAGACCTGTGCAAGATAGGGTCAGAAAGATCCCTCGTGCTGGATAGACTAGCAAGTAACGTCGCCAAACGTAAGAGCTCTATGCCTCAGAAATTTGTTGGTAAGAGTTAAACGTTTGCTGTCTCCTAAAAACCAAACCAAACCAAAATCCAAAAAACATCTCACAGGATTTTTACTTTTCTTTTATGATTTTACTTGTTTTACTAAATTAGCAATATCTATATCTATAGAAGCAGACACAGCAATGTGTTGGGGGAAAACAAAACCAACCAAATTTCTCCAGCATACATTTCTGCATGTTTGATTTTCCACATCTGGAGATTGATTTTAAGTCTTTTTTTTTTTTCTGTCTTTTTCTAATGCTTATGAACCAGATCATTACAAGATCTGGACAGGCTCTTGAAGTTGCCTTCAGAACCTGAAGATAGGAATAGAAGTTTCCTATTCGGAAAGCATTTGACCATGTTTTCAGGGTTATTTTATTAATTTCTAGGATGACATCCAGAGCTGGGCATATTGGTGTTTGTGAAAGCATTTGTGAATAGTTGAGGATAGGCTGGGTAATACTCTTCACCCCTTCAGAAACTCTGTATACTTTTACAGCCCAAAATGATCATGGAAATAAATAAACCTAGGTCTGAGAATAATACCTAAATGAAAAGATCTTTGGGTACACTGTATAAATGATGGAAAAACTTCATGCCCATTTGTACCTAGGAGTTTTTGTGTTAACAATGAAAAAGTGGAGCCTACACCTATAAAAGTGGAAGCTACACCTATAAAAGTGGAGGCTACACCTATATTGTTCGGTTTGGTAAGCCTGTACCAAGTAGTGGTTACGTCAGTTTTGTAATAGAGAGACCCACAGACAATACTTTGTCAGCTATGTAGAGTTAGTCTTAAATGAATAAAAACATGGGAGATCAGAGGACAGCAGATACTCATATGTAGTTAGATTATTTTATAATTCTCTGCACATTCATTTATAATACAATTCTATAGGAAACAGAGAAGACTGAAGTCCTTGAAACAAAATACACATTAAGAAGGTCTTCAGTCAAAAGGCAAGGCAAAAAAAGACCCGTCTATGGGACAGAAATTCCAAATATACCTTCTTTCTGGAGGACACAAGGGTGAAAGGAAAATTAGTATTTCTGAGACAAGGGGAATCTTAGCTATGTCAGGAGGCACAACAAGAAGTTTGAAATGAAGGCCCAAGATTGTCTTCAAGTCCAAAGGCAACAATTCCAGGAGGTAGTCAAGGATAAGAAATGCTTATGCTTATAAAAAGACAAAAGTTGTAGTAGAGGTAGTTACCAAAAATATATCAACTACGTGAGGAAAACCTGATTCATTTAGACACTCTAGTAACTGATTGCATTAGGCAAAATACTAATTCTGTGAAAGCTCCAGGAAGACCAGAAGTGTTAAAATTTAAAAGGTACTAGCAAGTATCCTATATGCGATGTATCCGTGGGTGTGGACTAGCTTTTTCATTCTCCTTTTCTGTCTTCACCCTGAGAAACAGTAAAGACAGCCAGTTCAAGTACGAGTTTTAGGAGGGCAGTTTCTGTCACTTAGTTATTCAGGGTGCAGTGTAGGAAGACAACCTACTGGCAGCAGATATTTATGGAAATTTGCTAACCTTCAAAGGGATGAACTTTTCTGACAAGAAAATGCCCCCAAATCCTTTCCTTTCCAACCCTCACCTGCTGCTTCATGTAATAGGTACATTCCTGATTAACACAAGGTTAGGCTGGCTGGTCAGGAGAGCTTTTGGGTAATACAACATGTTTATTGCTCCTGTAGATTACTATGTCATCCCAATTCCCGTGCCGAATTCCAGGGAGAAGGAGCAAATGGCATCCTTTGGATAAGGGAAAGACTGTCTGCTGCTTCACTTGTTTTTCTCAAGGCTAAATTCATTACCTTTCAAAAGTGAGATTGTTCACCAAATTAAGCCAGTTATCTGTAAAATTCTCTCTGTATTCCAACCTGGAATAGCTCCCAGACCCAAAAGCAGAACTGGGCCATCCAAACTAGAGTGAGAACTACAGGTGAGGTTGACACGTTTAACATGCTAAAACAATAGGCAGCAAAGAAAAGAGAGGGGTTAAAAACAAAAAAAAAAAAAAAGAAAGAAAAGAAAAAAGTGCCCACATGCACTGACTGCATTTTTACTATTTAGGTACTTGCTGCAGAACCCTGAGCAGTGCAAAGCTTGAAGTGCAACAAACCATTAGCAGTTTAATTTACTTATGCTCTAATAACCACAGAAATGAGCTATTATTTTTAATGAGTGCAAGTATTACCTGCATTGCCCAGATACAGAAATGATACCTGCCTACCTCAAGTTTGTGTCTGTTTCAGGCATTCTGCTTGGAAACAAATTTTTCTTAGGAGCACTTGATCCTCTCAGTCCAACTACCAACTAGTTATGCTACATAAAGCAAATACTACCCAGGAAACAGCTATTAAAAATCATGCCTTCTGGATGCCCAAAATTTTGTGTGGAATGAAGACCAGTCCCACTTTTCAGTGGTATACAGTGCCCATGGAATATAAATTATTTTGATGTCATTTTTTCCTCGAGTCAAGGGTATACATTCATATTAGGGGAGTTTTCCTATATTTAATTCAAGAGTCTTTCACAGTGCCTATTTTGAATTTTCAGCCTCAAACTCTGCCTGAAAACTATAGCATTAGAAAGGGTAAATCTGGAAGAAAAAAAGAATGCACCCCAGTAGAGGGGTGCTCAAATTGGCAGAATAATAGGGAAAGGAAATAAGAGGAAGTAGAATCTTGTGTGGCACAGCTAGAAGGTGTCTGTACCCTACATCCCTTATAGGAACTTACGCAACGCTCAGAGTGTTTCTTTCTCTGCATGCAGAGCATGGACAAACTAGTATGAAACCATGTCTTGTGGGAAATGTAGACAGCAGGGGTTTCTACATTTTAGCCCCATCATTGCAATAGTGCCATGCTAGTTTTCTGGGCTCTTCACTGACTTTGAATAGTCAATTTGAGTAGAAACTGGGTGAGAAATCATTGATAAATTAATTTGCAGATCTTCTGGTAAGTTTTCCATGCTCCTATTAGCATTTCTTGTAGACAAATTAGGACTTTCCAAGGCCAACCAGCAAATGTCATTTTGATTAGGAAATGGTGACAGCACCTCATAGAGATGTTTGTGGCTTTCAATGAATTTCCCAAGATCTGCAGAGCTAGAAAATCCATCTTGACTGTAAACAATGTGTTATTGGTAGTCTCTAGGAACCTGTGGGAATTTTTTAACCCTTTGCATTTGCACAAATTGATTAGGGGCCTGATAATAACGTTGATGGTTTACACTGTTTGAGAAGACTGCTCAGTTTCATTAAATCAGCATCTGTGCATTTAAATAGTTTCTCCCATTCCTAACTTGTAACTTCTATGTTTTGCTTAGTCCTATCTGTCCAGGAATTTTGAGCAATTGCAGTGAAATTCAGTGTTCAATACTAGGGTAACCAGCTAGAGATACATTAGTACAGCCTGATTTTAAAAAAATTTAGTCCCCCCTTACTTTTGGCATCCCACATCAGAGTTGAAGTTGCAAGTAACAAGTAATCTTGCTCTATATAGGGCTTTTTACCTCATAGGAGAAATATATTCCAACTACAAATGCACTTAGATTTTTTCCATGGTTCTTGGCTGCTTCTGTAGATGATAACTTTTTGACACAAAATTTCTAGGAACATGAGCAGCTTCTGGTAATATGTCTAACATGGCTTATTTAAAAAACAAGGTGTGGGAGGAAGGTGGCAATATGAGTTTTTTGTTGATGTTTCTCTGACATGACATAAGATCACATCGCTGATGTGGGTTTTTTGTAATAAACTGAAGGTCTAAAACTAAAACATACAATTTCCAGTCTAAAATTTAATGTGCTTCATGCTCTGAAGCATGAAGACCAGGCTCACTGTAACTGTGCTGGTACACTGTCTTCACTAACCACAAAGGCCTGCCTCAGCTCACTGTAAGAGGCAGATGAGGGGGTTCAGTTCGAAAAGAGAAAGAGAGGATGAAGCACTCAATCCGTAGCTACCACGAGTCCCCATGTAATTATTCCAGAATCTGTTTTGAAAGACCTTGAATTATTTTGCAGGTTTAAAAAAAAAACACCAACCAACCATTTTTCTGACCAGCTATATTAAATGACTATGAATACCTCAGGTGAATTTCGGAGGTGGATTTGATCAACTCTTTTCTTCCATGTTGCTGTTTTATTAATCCACAATGTTCAGTTCCTTAATAGTGTAGAAATCAACCCTCTAACTCCTGACTGTTTTTCACTGCAGGTGAGAAATGTCTGCCTGATCTTCCATATGATGCCACCACCAACTACGAGAAGGAGAATGAGATAATGCAGACGCACGTTATAGACCAGGCCATTAATAACGCCATCAGTTACCTGGGAGCAGAGTCCTTGCGTCCCCTTGTCCAAACACCACCAGGTGGTTCTGAGGTGGTACCCGTCATCAGCCCCATGTATCAGCTCCACAAACCTCTTGGGGACAATCAGGCTCGCTCCAACCATACAGCTCAGGACAGCGCAGTGGAAAACTTGTTGCTGCTTTCCAAAGCCAAATCTGTCTCCTCTGAACGAGATGCCTCTCCCAGCAACAGCTGCCAAGACTCAACAGATACAGAAAGCAATAACGAGGAACGCAGTGGTTTAATTTACCTGACAAACCACATAGGTTCCCATGCAAGAAATGGCATCTCTATAAAAGAAGAAAACAGGCAATATGACGTCTTGAGGGCAGGTACTGACAATTCCCAGGATGCTTTCAAAGTGATCAGCAGCAATGGGGAGCAAGTAAAAGTTTACAAGTGTGAACACTGTCGAGTCCTTTTCTTGGATCACGTGATGTATACGATCCATATGGGCTGCCACGGGTTCCGTGATCCTTTTGAATGCAACATGTGTGGCTACCACAGCCAGGACAGGTACGAATTCTCTTCCCACATAACTCGAGGGGAGCACCGTTTCCACATGAGTTAAAACTCCTCCAGCACAGATCTAGCCTCAACAGCTACATTACTGGAGCTGCATGAGCCACGACAGCAACAAAGCACAAGTCAGCTGGACAGTACAAGAGAATCAAAAGTTCAGCTATCTTCTCCCACAAGAAAAGATTTTTCCCTTTGGTAGCATGCATTGCAACGCAGTTTTCTAAAATGAGTACTGAAGTTTTTACTGAAAATGTTTGATCACCAAAAACCTTTAGTAATGTAAGTAGGAGCTTTTGTAGTCACATAGCTGAAAGCCCTTCCCTTAACTGATGCTTCTTGCAAACCTCCCTTGACAAAACTGTTAACCATGTGCAGGATGCACCACATGGATGAGGACACAACAGGCAGGAGTGGCCAAGCTTTCTCTCTTAACACCCTAAGCTTAGGGCTCTTACACCAGATGTATGTTTTTGCCTTCCTGGTATTATTTGACTCTTTTGGGAAGATTAAACTCAACTGAAGATGGAGTGGCCCATCTCAGATGACTTCACAGACAGCTGGGGTGGGACGGGACCCCCCAGCCAGAGGGTTCTGAGTTGCTTTGGTGGTAAAAAGTAGAATGTTTCCACCTGCAGGGATGCTGCTGGTATTGACATCATGGCATGCCTTGTTTGTGTCACTAGGCAGGTGAGCAGGTATGTGAAAGATGGAAGAAACACCCTTGTAATATACTCTGTGAAGTATGAATTGCATTTAATGTATAGAAAAAGGGTATTGTTGGCTCTTCTTTGAATAAATGTTTTCTCTCCCTATCCAATAAAACCCCACTTTTTTGTTAAGCAACCCCTCCTCTCTCTGCATAAGGAAGTTACAAAGTATTTAATTTTTCTTTCTTTCTTTTTTGTTTTAGTTATTTAGAAAAGTATGATGTACAGTTGAGAAAAGCACTAGCTAGAAATACATGTGGGGAAAGTCTCCTTATGCACATTTTTCATCTTTCTAAACTGCCTGGAAAATATCCAAATGTCCCTCTCTTACATATGGAAAAAAAAAAAAATGCCATTTGCTTGCACAGAAGATTTCCTCTTGGAGATTTTGTGGCTCTACTTGTAAGTGTTGCACTTAATTAAAGGACTGAGCTGAATTAAACCAGCCAGTCGAAATTGGTAGCCTTCTTTTTTCCTGGTACTTGCTGTTTAATGAGGGACCAAGGCCCACAAGGGTGCTGAGAACCCTGGCTTCCTCTTCAACAAGTCATTTCACCATGTGCTTTAAGTTACTTTTACTTCAGTGGAACTAATCTTAAGGTTAAAAAAATGGTGTTTTGCTGAATGGAGACCAGAGACTGCAGCACTTTGCAGAGTGCAGTAAGGTCCACCAAGAGCTTTCTCCATGGTGGGTTCTGCTGCAGAACTTCAGTTAGAATAAAAACTCCTGTGATTAATAGATTTTAACCCCAAACACAGCTGACATACAAAAAAAAAAAAANAAAAAAAAAAAAAAAAAAAAAACTTCTTTTAAAGCGTCTACTTAACTTCCTCTTCCAAATAGTTCATTCTTCTCCCTGAACACCCTCGTACTTTAAGATTGGGAAAAAAAGAAATTTTTGCAGCTACATAAAAATCTGTCATTTGTGCTGCAATACTTCCTGGGCAGCATCTGTAAAAATAACCCATCTTATTAACTTCATGTATAAATACTTCCACTCTGCATAATAAGTGGATATTCTGCAATAAACACGATCATATAACCAACAAGACTAGCAGTAAGACATAGGAGTGGGAGTAAGACACAAGTTGTCTTGTGTCATACAGTTACACATTGTCCATTCACAAGTGCATGCAAGCACATATATTTCTTTATAAAGATTCAGTGGAACCATGAATGCTTGTACCTAGGCCAGTTTGGCCTGATATGTGTAGCTATATTTGATATACGTTTCCTATATATACATACTATTACAGGCACGCAGAGTTCCTTCTTCTGCTTTCATTTTTGCAGGTGTAAGCCAGGAGAAACAACACTGAAGTTAGAACAAAGATACTGATGAAATAATGAATTACAAATACATGCTTTTACAATTTCATGTCTTTGCTTTTCATGGCAACTGTAAGACACTTCATATGATGCGTGGGCACAGAGGTGGTTTTACAGTGAAAGTGCATGCGTGCATGCCGATTTGGTAGCTTTGTCACCAGATGTGAATGCTGTGTATGAATATCCGTAGACTGATGCACATACCCACAACAGTGAAAACAAATTACTAGTACATGTTAGGTAGGCTAGTACATTGGATAGCCAATGATCCCCCCCAAAAATGTGTAAACTACAGGCCCAAAGGTTATCCCCTCTACTCCCGCATTATAACTCAGTTGCCTTAAGAGACATTATTGCTTGTTACCTTCCAGCCTGAGACACTGTGCAGCAGGGGGTGAGCACAAGGAGTCCTCCACCGCTTTCATGCCCCGCTACGGTTTTGTCATCAATGCCTGCTACACATTCAGCTTCGAGACAGAGCGTACCTGGCAATGAGGTGTTACCAAATATGTGGTATAGGAATGACCTGAAGGGGACCTTCAAGGCGGGGAGCTTACAGTGATGCGTTTCTTTCTTTTACTTTTTTTTTTTTTTAATAAAGTTGAAATGGGTTCATTTTTTCATAGCTGGTAGGGATACAGTCAGCTGTTCTTAGCCCTCTCCACTTTTGATTGTTACCAACTAAGGGACAAAGTCATTTCCCAGCCCTGCTGCAATGTCCTGTGTGAAGTCAGACGTTGGCTGTACAGAAACATTCTGCTTTTATTGCTATTACACCTCCTTCCTACTGTTCTTAGAGTTAGGCCACTATATAACCCATGCTGTAATTTTTTTTAATCCTTCATTTTAAGACACCCCAAGCTACAAAGAGAGGGGGACAGAGGCTTACTCAGGCGGTTTTTGTTTCTTTCCTTTTACTAAAATCTAACACAAATAAAGCCACGTTCATTAACCGTGTAAACGAGCGTAGCTCCAGTGGAGTTTAAGACTGCCTTGAACTTAGCTTTTAAATGTGAGGTCTGATTACTGGGTAGGTTCACTGCCTTTGCAACAGCTCTGTGCACACATGCACGTGTATGAGTTTCTGTGTCACTTTTCATGTCGACATGCACATGCCCTCTCTGTGGTTTTGTGTATCATTAATATTTTATATACATATATGTGTGTGTATATATCTAAAATGGTTCATATGACATGATGATGCACTGTCAATCACAGTGGGTTTATTTCCTGGGTCTGGAGTTTTCTTATTTATACTATAACAGAATATGTTGATGTTGTATATTAAACAGTACAGTAGTATAAGTAAGTATAGTAAGACACAGTGTATCAGAGGGCATAGTCTAAAGGCAGGAGCAAACAGCATTCTGTGTTCATGAAGGGGCTTTTATTGGTCTGCTTTTTCAGTGGGGTTTTTTTGCACAAAATCATCTTCAGTTTGTTTAGAACCAAGTGTTTCAAAAATTTTATTTATGAACATATGCAAGGACGGCATGAAAATAGGATGTTGTGTGTGTGCGTACATCAAAACAAACTGTACCCTCAGAAAACTAGTTTCATGTAATCTCCCCTTTTCTCTTTTTTTGCTATGGTGCAATAGCCTGAATATGGTTTAGCGGAGTAAATAAGGTGAATGGCTTTAAGTTTATATCTGTTTTAAAAATGTAAAAAATAACTGCTTCCCAGCCCTTCCCCAGACACTGCCTTTTCTAATAGAAAAGTTGTATTTACACACTTTTTTTTTTTGCTCTGATTTTATATTGTAACTTCATTTTTCTTTGAGGACATTGTATTTTAAAAAAAAAAAAAAAAACCCAAGCAAATTTCATAAAAATTGGAAATGTTATTAAATTATGTCTGCAAAAAAAGTGAGGTGTATCTTTTAAAATGAGAGAACATAGTAAAAAAAAAAACCCCAAACCCCAGAACATTTCTGTCACTCTCCTAGTGGGTGCAGAAGTTGTNGGGGGCGGTGGGGACGACAATGTATGGTGAGATGCAGGTAGACAACTCCTTGGGCACCGGGGGAACACTGAACATCGTGCATGGTCTCAGCCTCTGCTGCTGCACCTATGGCCGTGCAGGTGAGCTCAGGTGAGCTCATCCTTGCTGTCCTCGCAGCCCGTCTTTTGTGGCCAGAAAAAGTCATGCTGTGTCAGTCACCCTGCACTCACCAGCTACGTGAGGCCCCCTTGCTAAGCCAGCTCCAGCTGAAGATCAAGTCCTAAACTGGCTGCCTCCTCTCCAGCGTGTCCCTGGCCACACAACTCGCTGGCTCTTGCGAGCAGCTGACTCTGAGAAGGTTGCTTCCTTTGCAGCCCTCGCCTCTTACCCTTGCCTCCCACTAGCCAGCCAAAGTCATTACAGAACACAATTACTTCTGCATGTAGAGTCATGGTAATTCAAAATAAAACACTGAGAAATTATTTCTACTATTTGCCATAACAAAGGTGATTTCTCTGCAGGTGTCCCTGTTTCCTTCAGATTCCAGCACAGTAAATTTCACATCACATTTTTAATGCAAAAAAGAATCACTGTTTTGCTTAGAAAAAGCACCATTTATAGAGTTTTAGAAATATTTCCATTTGTAAAACTGTATTATTATGAACAAAATGAGATTTAAAAAAACCCCCAAACTCTAATGGTATTGCAATCAATTCTTTTACAGGTTCCCAAAATCTAAATTTTCCTTAAGTTACTGTGATACGGTTTCCTCATAAACTATGACTACTTTTCCATAAGAAGGAACCTTTTAACATCCTAATTCTTTTGTTCACCATCATAGCTAGTTCTCAGTAAATGAACTACAAATTTCTGTTTCAGCAAGTGATTCATCTGCAAAGTAGATGTAGTCTGTTTAATAATAATAATTACAAAAATAGACCAAATAATGTAATATTTTCAATCAATGTTATTAAATCCTTGAACTAAATTAGAGCTATCCATAGATTTAAATGCAAATTTGTGTACCTAAAAATATATTCTGGGTATCTACCTATTACATTTCAAAGACTTCCTTAAAATCTTTTTCTTTTTTTTCCTACTCCAATAGTTTGATTAAATTATATCAGAAACTGTTGTAGGTGCCAAGATACAAATTGTTATACAGATACAAACATACAGCTACCAGGGGTGAGTATTTTCAGCTTCGAGTCCCCAAACAGGCTTTCCAATCCATATATAAGCATCTAAACACCAAAACAGTATTAAAATGTGCTCAGCAACCAACGTTTTCTAGTCAGTCTTTGAAATCAAGAAATACACTAAAACACCAAGATTCTTTTAGTAGATATCAAAATGAGAACTCGGAGCCAGACCTGGATCACGCAGATCTGATAATACAACAATTTCCTATTTTGTGGGGGCCAGGAGGATCACTCAACATCTTATTTGGGGAAAAGGGGTTAGAAATGCTCCTGACTTTGCCAATACACTGAGGATATTGCACTGGTTTTGTCAGCTTGTGGGATGGTCACAAGTAAAGGAGAAGCTTTCACCGAAAGCTTCAAGTTGCAGCAGCAGCAGCAACAATTTGAAAGCTGAAAATGTTGCAACTGGAAAACCAAAATATTTGATTTTGAAAAAACTGCTCCTGCATATCTTGTGGGTCAGAGCTCCAGGCATCCTTCCCAGCCAGGCTGTGTCCACCATCATGAAACACAGTCAACTTCTTGTCTGGAAGGAAAATGGTGCATGAGAACAAATTCTGTTCATGCATGAATGCATCATGAAAGACAGAAATCCCTCAGACCTGGCCTGTGGAAGGCAACAGAAATCTTAATCTTAACAGGGGGGTCCCTTATCCCAGTGTCTCAATTTTAATTTTTGATGCATCTTTTTTTTTGGCTACACAGACTTTGAGTTTTCAGGGCTGCTGAAGATACAGTTTTCATTAAAGTCACTGGCAGCTGCACATACGCAGCATTTCTGAAATCCTGCCATAAATGCCAGAAGATGGGTATTCAGACAACAGGAAGGCCAACATTTTCCAGAGTTTCACTGAAAATGGAATAGACGGGAGTGAGAAATACAAAGTCAGGCTTCAGATGGCAGGAGTTCATCAGATTTAAACAAAAAAAGGATGCAGCGAGCGTGGCTGAAACCCCAGTCTTGCTAGACAAACAGATCTCTGTTAACTGCAGTGAGACTTTTGCTGCATTTAGCGTAACAGCATTTTATTGATACTTTTTTTTTTTTTTTCATATAAGGTAAGGTCTTACTGCTTTAAAGCCTGTCCCAGGACGTGGAACAATTCCCGGTTTTATCTGTCCTGACCACACATACGAAACATTTGAGTGATAGAGGGCAGCTGTTGCTGTTGCTGCCGCCGATGGCGGCTGCAAATCACACAAACCAACGCCTTCCTGTCCCTTGGGAGAGAAGTGAAGGTTCTGGTTTATAAGCAGTTAGAGAAGAAAAAAAAAAAGAAAAAAAAAATCTACACCTTGCAGCAGACAGTGAGCCTGGGTCTGGCGGGGTGAGGAAGTTAATCAGCACCAAGCAGGCTGTTCGGGATGAGGCCAAACAGATGGCTCGTCTCTGAAACGGCAAAACGGGAAGCAGATGTGGCCACTGCTTCTCCCCATGCATAACTGGGAACCAGCCGGTTGGTAAGGAAATTTGCATAACAAGGATAATTTGGTATCAAAACTGTCCCTAGAAGTGATCTGAATGGATCTGGGCACAGTTGACAGTTTTCACTTCTTGTTTCCCACTCAATGTTCAAGAAGATTAAATTTTAATTTTGAACCTACTGGGTGCCTGAGGTTGCTCTCAGCTATCTTCTAGGGAAACCTATGATGCAGGCAGGGAGGACTTGGCTAGCCTCTGCTGAAGCTTTTGGGGCCAAAACCCTGATCTGTGTTCAGTCAGTTGAAATTTCAGTGACTAATTTCAGCAGGCACTGATTTTCAATTTAAAGTCCATAAAATTCACGTCATCCTATGAACAACCAGCAAACCTAAGCCTGAGCTAACAGTCCCTATTTGCATGCACCAAAATTCATAAAGCATGGATATGGGTATGCTACAAGCCCAGGCTAATGCACTTTGTAAGCTCCTTCCTTACCAAGAGCAGAGCCGAGAGCCCCAGCCAAGCTCAGCATCTCTCCCTGCTGAGATGTACAGAAAAACTTTACCCAAAAAACTGGGAAAATAACATGAATATTGAGGGGGCAGTTTAACACGTAGATGTGATGTACAAGTAAAGGAGGGGTTTCTTTTTTTCTACTCCTCCCTATTTTGTCTCAAAGGATGTAGTAATGTGTATTTGACTACAGCTTTTACTTTATAGTGTTCCTGTTGCATTGACAAGGACTAATACTTCATATAAAATAAAACAGAGATCCATAGAGCTTTTAACGTTAAGGCAGGTTCAAATCTGGATTCAAACACTCTGGTTTTGTTTCACTGATAGTTGTAGTGTATAAAAAAGTACCTTTATTGTATTAGGGAGATTCCTGTGTGTAGCCATGGGAGAGAATATAGGCTCATTCTCCATCGTGTTGGAAAAAAGAAGAGGGAGTAAATACTTGCTGAAAACATGTATTTGCAGGCACTAACAGAAGCATCGTTATATGAATTTTACTTTTTTTTTCTTAGCACAGTACATGTGTGATTTACCACTCCACCTCAAAAGTCCTACTCTGAAATATTCACAAACTCTTTATTTTTGCATTGCATCCAGTCACTTAGTTCTAGACTAATATCATATATAGTATTTTATTTGCATAGTCTAGCAAATGCACATGGGAAATTCACTTAACACACTTACACATGTATGTAGGGGTTTTTTTAGACTCATTAGATATTGGTAGAAATTAGACTGATTACTTCTGCTTTGGAAACATCTGTCTCGCTATCCCTTTGTAAATGTAAGCTAGCTGAGACACAAAACAGTTTTATAAGGTCTAATGCTGATATTTTGATAGCACCTGATAGGAGGAGAATTTCTACTGCAGTAACCAGATGAATAAGTGAAAATAATCAAGGTGCTGAAGAACAGACAGTACTAACAGACCCTGCAGTTCATGCACATACTGCATGCTGCTTCTCCCCAAGTCACAACGATGTTGCATTTAACTGACCATTGAACAAAGATTGGATCCTGATCAGCAGAAAGAGTACAAATGCACAGGAAGAAAAGCTAGACTGGTTTTTAGGAAGACAATGAAACGCACATAATAATAGAGTAAGAAGTCTAAAATTAAGCATTTTCAACAAAATTCCAAAGCCCAAACCAGGAGAATGAGACTATAGGCATCTGCCCGAGTTTCATTAAATAGTTCTTGATAGCTGAATCATAATTTGGTCATTGAAGGTAAGGGCAAATGTACCAGAAGTGATAGGAAGACCAGAAGGGAAATGAAGGGTGGTAGAAGATTGGGTGGAAGAATTAACACATTGAATTCAGCAGTGAAGAAGTTACTCTCTACCATAAAGGTTATTACCACAGAATTAAGAAAAGCCAAAACCAGTGCACTTCAGGGAAAAAAAAAAAAAAATTCTACCATTCTTAATAGTTGCATGCCCTTTATACTGTGGAAGAGTAGGCCTCTTCTCTTGATTATCCTTAAGTCTAAAATCAATTTGTGAACTAAAACTATTTTTTGTTTGGATTTTAGCAACTTCCCCACCACCACCAAATCCAGACAGCCAATGTAGGTGTTCTCACTATACATTTATACTTCCTTTCTTCTTCAATACCTGACAAAGCAGAGAATCACATAGTGTAAATCCTTTTTAAAAATTCCTTTCATGTTGTCATTAATGTTAAAAAAAAATTCACTTCTCTTAATATCCCAGTCTCTGGAGACACACCGTTNGCGTAGCTCTATTGACTTGGGGGGGTTGGGGGGGTGGGGGGCGTGTAAGATTACAATAAATGGAAATTACTCTGAACCAAAAAGGAGTATCATTTCATCATATTATCATTAAATTTATTCTATAGTTTCTGAAATGCTGGTAACAGCAGCACTACTGTGAAACTATTATATCCTTTCCCTTCCCCTGAAAGGGAAATAGTGGCACAAAAAAGCGCCTAAATTCCTTACGCAAGATCATGCAACGAGTTTTTGACAAAATCAGGATTGGTAGCCAGGTCTTCTAATACTCGCTTATTCTCCACCCGCAGACAAGGCTTCCTCTTCAGTGGGTAGTAAACTCAAGAATCTCTATTTGCAGACCCTTGCACAAAGAGCTGTAGAAAGGCCACCAGCAAGTGTGTGTGTACGTACTATATGTGTATAATTCAAAATATTCAATAATTTATATATTTTTAATCAATAGTTGCCAGTTTTCCTTCCACTTCACTACTGAAAACATCTTTTGTTACCTACATTTACAGAATATTTTGGCCAAGCATACAGAGATACATAATCCTTTCCATGATCGGTTGTTGAAGTTAGACAGTTTTTGCCTTGCAAATGTCTTTAAATGATGCACAGATAAAAAGGAAAACAATTTTGGGAGAGGGGCTCTCAGTCTGATGTATGGCACTGAGGGCCCTCTCTCAGTTTTCCTATTGGCACATAATGAGCTGCTCAAACAACAGTTTTATGGTAGCCAACTGATTTAACAAATTGGGATGCTTTTCTAAGCCTTAAAAACACTATGCAAAATCTGTCTATTTACCCTCCCAACTATCTCAGGAAAAATAATAAAACAAACAAAAAAGCAACAGGGCAATAGCCACGTGAAAATACTGTGCTCCAAAGAAAGAGAAACTTATGATGGCTTTAGTTAGCAGGCTAATTTACTACAGAAAACAAGGCTCGCTGGAAACTTTGCACAAATACCAACGTGCAAAATAGAAACTTCAGATAAGCTGTGGAAAGAGGGTGGGATTTCCAGAAAATAGGGAAGGACTTGTTACACCCTCCTTGTCAAATTTTGCAGGATCACAGCTTCTCTGGAGAAACAGTATGTGCAGAGGGGGAAAGCTAAGAGCTTTCCTTTTGGTTCTGCTTCTCCTATATAAACTGCTTGCCTAATTTCCTTTGCAATTAGAGAAATATTTGACTCAAAAACCCATCCTTTCCACATCTTAGTGTACTGTGCACTTTTGCTACTGAGGCTCTGGCCACTTCCATAATTTTGTATTATGAATATTGTATCAATAACTTACGTTTTCTCAAACCCTAGATTGCACTAATATTAAGCAAGGTAAAGTTGCCGGGCCAGTGAGAAGAGGGAGGATGGTGCCGTTCAGCAGCTTTCAGCAGAGCCTCTCCGAAAGGTGAGCAGGGATGGAGGGCCAAGTCTCTTCACTGTTTCACGCCATGCCAACACGGGAAGTTAAACAGCCCAGCTTGCTCGGTGTTTTCTGAGGTCAGCCTTGGCGCTTTTTCTCCAGAAAAGCAGAATAAATGCTTTGCCCTAGGTAGGCTAGCAGGGTCTTTGCTTTCTAAGCTCTCCCATTGTGACTGCCTCCCAACAAGGTGTCCATCAGAGCCCTTCCCCAGCGCACGCACACCCACCGTCTGCAGCCTGGGACGTGCCCCGCTGAAGCCCATCAGCTCCTCGAGTGTCCGAGCTGCAGCCAGGACACAGGACTATGCCAGAGGAAAGCAGGCAGCACCCCGGCCCTGGGCCTTAGCCACCAGACAACCGCCTCAGGGGCATTCATCTGCCTCCAGTCTTAACCAGGCACCTCGAGACACCCCTTTTCCTCACTGGGGTGTATTCGGCCCCACAGCACACCTTAGCAAGTTTGCAAGCGTGCAGCTAGAAAGGAAATACCTAGAAGTAACGAACACACAGAGGTTTGGTGGCAGTGGAGAAGGGAAAGTAAATTTACACAATATGAAATAGTATTTGGGGGAGCAGTAAAATATGAAAAATAATTTCTTCAGAAAATTGCACTTTGCTCATTCTTGGCTTCTTTAGCCTAAGCCTGCCTCTGCATCAAGAAAACACTGGGAGGAATGAAGGTAGATGTAAAAACCTCTGGCTTTCACAGTTAGCTTTCTAAAAAGTTTTATTGCAGTGCTAAGAAAGAAAAAAAAAAAAAAAGGAATAGTACGAATGCCATGTACAATCAGCATACAAAAAGTGGGCCTGGAAACAGCTCCTGCAAAGATGCATATTTCAGAGAAGGGATTTATACTCTTTTTTTAAGGTAGCCTTGCATTAGTTTCAATTTTAACTGTGTATCAGGGGAAAAAAAAAAAAGGGATTTTTGGATTAACTTATGGAAGTCTCGAAAAACTACATAACAAAATCCCAGACCCCACAGAGTACCTTAGCCTGCTTTAGACAAAAAAATTAAATACACGATCCAAGAGTGCACCTCTCTCCATTCAATAGGCAGGACAGCTTTACACAGCATCATCCCAGATTCCAACAGGAGAGCCCTCCAGCAGTCACCCCTAGCAAGATTTCAGTAGCAGCATGTTCAGACCCGTAGGACAGAAGAAGAGAGAGATGCTATCGCCATTTCCTCCCTCTTCCCTCAGACAATTGGTCTTTATAGCGAATGCTCCCTTTGAAAAAGAGAATCGCAGTGGCATATGGCTTTCCCCCCCCACCATCCACGCCGCCACTCTGTGCCGTTGCCTTTCCAGGGATTTGCCGCTCGGCGCTACCGTATTGAAGACCAAATCTGTAGTCCAGTAATTTGTTGGTTCAACAAAAGGCATGGCTGAAACAAGCTGCCTGACTCAAAGAGCGTACGCTTCCTGTTGTTGGCAGAAAGTGAGACTTTGCGCTGTTCCCCCTTGCTTCCTTTAAAAACAGTGCCAGGAATTGATGTAAATTGGCTGCAAAGCATCTGACCCACAAAGCAGGGAAGTGAGAAACTGTAGGACTCAGGAAGACAGAGCAGCATTAGCTACCTATATCTAAATATATATGGTTTTTTTAATATACTTTATCAAAGATCATGGATGGCATCAGCTATTTTCACTTGAAATGTGCTCAAGGGGCTGAAGTCTTTAGCAGCTCGGGAGAATTCTTTCTCTGGAGTAGTCTGTCGAGTGGTTTCTTCAGTCATGAAAACTGTCTGCAATACTGGCCACAGATGGACATGCCTTATGCTGCCCAGAGAACTCAGTCAAACATTAGCAGAGGGATAACCCAGAAAGCTAACTAATTACCCAGCACATAGGAGTTCTGTCTGCTGGGTCTTCTGTCAGGTGGGTCAGGACAAGGTCCCTGCACCGCTGGGGTAAGAGTTGTGTCAGATGTTCGACCCTATTATGATAGCACTAATTTTTACTTGCGAGGCAACACGAAGAGAGCAACAAATGCCATTTGCTATCAACTAAAACTTAAATGAATTGAGACTGTTAAATTAATTGGACTCAGCCTACCTGTTATGTATCTACATTTCAAAGCATTGTCAGGATCTTCAGCCCGGGAGTCTGCTCCTATCTGCTCACTGAGTCTGCTATTAAAATTCCCAAGATCGAGGATCAGTTTCAACACAAATGCCCTGTATTGGGATTTTGACCTCGTTTCCCAACCCCAGTATATTATTACAGCCTGAGACACAAGGCTAAATTAATCTTTAAAAATACTATCTTTGTTAAATAGGGAGTTCTAGAGATGTCAGGCTGGTTTTCACAGCTCCCTCCAAAAAAATCTTCTTAAAAATCGAAGTCCGCCCAACGAATCAACAATAATCCTTAATAAAATGCCAGTAACAAGTCATTAATACTGGATGATTTTAAGTGACAAAACAAGGAAACGTAACTTTGACTACCCTTGAACTTTCCTTAAGAAATTGGGTGGACTTCTTTGGGAAAAGATCTCCATCTGGTGGCAGGCTGTAAAAAAGATCAAGTCAACACTACAGAGGTCTTCCTTTCCCTTGAAAAGACTGCTGTTACTGGAAATGGAGTGGATTTGTTGTGGATAATCTTTTCTCCATAAATTTCTAAACCTTATATAGGATAGACTGAGCCAGGCATCTTTTAGTCTTGCTAAGTCTGTCCTAAATGCATGTCTAGCAAAAGCATTTGAGCTCATCTGGCTCACGTATCCCATCGCGCAACTTTTCCTGCTGACAGCACTGTGGGAAAGACATCCCTAGCCTGTGGATGATGAGCAGCAGCAGTACCATTGCCACCTGCATCTGCAGGCAGATGTATCCAGGATATTAGGACTCACCTGCAGAGAATGGCTATATCCCTCTACAGCGACCTGAATAAGGCAGTACTCCTTTTCCACTGCTGTAATGGCAATAAGACTCTTTAAAAGCTGTAATTTTTTATGGGGATTAGGTTATACAAACAAAAGAGAACATTCCCTGCTATAAATTATCCCTACTCTGGGGTCACTAGAGGAGGGGGTTGTACTATTGTAACTATTTGGGGAGTTGCACTACCATAGCTATTTGTAAAAGCACACGAGAAACAGTTCTCAGGAATGAAACTACAATGGAGCAGTCCCCAGCATGCTCAAAGTTTGTCCCTTCTGAGACATTTACAGACAGAGTGTTAGTATATATTTATAGCAGATGACAGCAAAAGTTTCTGAAAATTTGACCTTGAGCTCTCTTGCATTTCTTTGGTGCGAAACCTCTGGTTTTGGGACGACTTCTGGTATCAGAATGTTTTAATTAGCACATTTAATTTTTTTCAGTCAACTCTAAGACTCACTGTCACATGACTGTAAGGCACCACATTAAGCAGGGTGAAACCTTTTAAATTTATCATTAAAATCAGTGAAAAAAATCACAAGGGATGTTCAGAAAATAACAGACTAATCACAGAACCTGGGAACAAATTACCTATTACGTCCTCCCTTGTCACTACAAGCATATTTTCTACCTCTTCCTTCTCTCCAGTTTAGCTATACCAGCCCAGAGTTTCTGTGACCTTCTTGAAAGTGGAACTTTTTCTTTTTTCTACTTTTATGCCATCACTGCTAAATGTATGCTTTTATATAACATTAAGCCATCAACAGATATTGAAAAAATTATCAACATTGCTGAAATAACTTCAAAGTATACATGTTTATTTGCATCTTTACATGTAATCAATTTCCCTACAACACCTTTTGTAATTTTCTCCCTTTTTTCTAGGGGTAGCTGGCACCAGAATAGCTTGCAGAAACCAGCTTCCAGAGTTCATGCCCTCTCTGGAAAAAAATTCTCCATAATTTAAGAAAAATCAGGAGTCTCTATAATTCTACTTACATGGCTATATCCTTAGCTATAACAATCTATATCCATTTTATAGTGCAAGAAATACAATATATCAAGAGCATTCAAGCTCCCTATGTCAGTATCTCACACCTCTTCTTATTTCTTTCCTTTTCATATTTGGAAAAAAAAAGATCCATTGGTGAAATAATAATGAAAGCCAAAGTTCTCCTTCTTCAGAATATTGAATTAAGTATATGAGCACAAGCCCTTTCATGACAAATCTTGTAAGAAATTTCATTGGCCACATCAGATCCACAGGGCTAAGCAGTCACTAGTTGTAACTGGCACAAAATAAGATTACTTATTTGGAAAAGGAGAAAACAGCCTCGTAGGTCTTCACCACCACTGAGTGATAGTTCTAACTGGTGATGCCTATTAATCAAAATGATTCTGTGTAACAGGTTTAGGTGGAAGGACCATCCCAACTGACAGAGACATCCTTTCCTCTGGCTGTAGGTAAAAAGTTATCAAAAGAGTGTTTTACTAATACCAGTAAATAAAGTAAAACAATCATAGAAGCTACTTTAAATTTAAAAGCAGAAGCCTAGGCAATTTTATCTCTCATTACATTTTAATACACAGTACAGAATTCAAAACCTGTAAGAACTGGGTAGGAATTTTCACAAGCCACTGCCTGGAATTTTGTGATCTACTTCTTAAAAAAAAAAAGACAGCATTAGGGTTTTTTTTGCTGGCTGTAAATACGCAATCATTCTAGATGGTCTTTCAAAGCAATGCATTAGTAGACCTGTCATTTAGTTTCACATGCCCAGGTGTTTCCACTTTGCAAAGCCCAGTGAGAATTTCAGATTGCAGCATTCAGCTCCAAAAGCAGGCAAACTAATCTGAAACTGGAATTTTTTTTATCATCAGCACAATTTAAGGAAAGCCTTAGCTCCTGGAAGCTTCTGACATGGCTTTGGTGAAAAGCCTCAGAACAGCCCAGCTGTATTTCCAGCTTGGATGTTTGATTACGCTGCACATACAGCAGTAGCCAAAGGGAAGTGTGGTATGGTCAGAAGTACAACAGAACACAGGGTGCCACCCTACCCAAACTAACTCAACTCAAATGGAGGGGCACTCTTAGGCTTAGGGTGTTGCTAGGGAATCTGAGAGACGATCTAAGCTGCACACATCCAAATCAGGATGAACTACGTGCTTGTGATGCTACAATCAAATCCACAATAGCGGCAGCCTTGCTCCTGCTTGAGCTTGCACAGCAGAAGTGTCCCCTTTCCTGCTCCTCTCCTCCCCACCCAGCTAACGCCTCCAGTCATGCCCGGGTGGAGAAATGGCAGTTGTTCCCCTTTTCCCTCGTAACCTACAGTGAGGAAGTCCTGCATCGCGTCTCTGCCACCCAAAAAGCAGATTCAGTATCTCTGCAGCTGTCATTCACTGTACTTGACACTCAGCTCCTGAAAGAGAACAATATTGCCTTTTGCTTGCTGCTGCATCTTCTTCTGCCACAAACAACCTAATTTCCCTCTAGAACAGGTAATGTGCCTTGGCAATGTGGGAATATAAATACAAGACATATCTTACCTTGTGTGAATCTTTTACAACTCTTGCATGGTATTTTCTAAAGATAGAAATTATTAAATTATTGTAACAGCAGTGCATAGTTAATCGTAAAACTATATTCAAAGTGCAGTTATAGACAAACATCAAGGCCGTATCAAAGATTTCACATGGATCTTTCCTGCAGCAGTGTCAATATTTCCATTAGTGACTTAGGTGATGGAAGAGGGAGGCTCCACTGCATAACTTTGCTGTTGAAACCAAGTTGGGGAAGATGGGAAAACGCAGCAACTTCAGAGCAACTTTGCTGAAAATGACCCACAAACTGAAAAGAAAAAACAAGCATCATGCCCCACTGAAAAGTTCACCTGTCTTCCACCCTGGCACCCAAGTTCAGTCCTTCTACTCTGCTCCAGTTTCAGCCCTTATCACTGACGAGCACTGTCCTGTTCAGGGTATCACCACGCAAGAAAGACATGAACCCACAGAAGTGATCAGAAGTCTAACCAACAGGACGTTATTAAGAAGAGCAGAAGAGCAAAATTTATTTAGTCTAGGTAGTATTGCAATGCCAAACGACAACAGATCTCAACTGTTTTTAGTACCTGCTACAAAAGGGATGATTAAGCATTTCCCCACGTCTGTGAGCAGTAAGGACAGGATAAGGCACAAAACATTTGCGTTACAGCAACGGAGATGAGGCATTGAATTTTGCTCGTCTTCAATCTTGCTAAAGAAGAATCCGGGCAAGAAAGCCATTTTACTAATAGTTAATATTTGTGTTTGCATAGCAGCATATACCGTATACGGGAAGTCCTGAGTGTGGTAACATCATCACTGGTATGGGTCTGAACATTCAGTAGTAAAAATGGTTTAAGGTCAGAAAGAGACCAAGGTGTTTCTAAGTACTGAATGTTTTAAAGAGCAGACTAGGCAAAACATGCACCAGGAATCACAAAAACTAATTCACCCAACAGGAAGTGAGAATTTGATTATTTCCATTTGAGTCCTTTCCAGACCCGTAACTTTGTGCTAATGCAATTTTGGCTTCACATGTATGAGCCAAGATTATATGAAGTTTGTGACCTAATGGGACAAAACCGAGTACTAGGTATCTGTCAGTACTGCAACTGCTTATAGCTACAGTGCTGTACATGACTGCTTTTCTGCAGATAAAGAATGGTAATAAAATACTAAAAAGTAAGGCTGAGAAATCTAGTCTTTGGGAATTTTATGTCAGTATCTTCACTAAGCTCTGCAGTTACATGAATTCTTCTGCTGAAGGCAGCGATGTTGGGTGCAGGTGTGAAGGTTTTGGTAGTGGGGGGGCTGCAGGGGTGGCCTCCATGAGAAGAGGCCAAGGGCTGCTCTGTGCTGGACACAGCTGGTTACACGGACCCACGGTGGAGCAGATATCCACACTGCAGCCCATAAGACAGCCCGTGCTGGAGCAGCTGGATATTCCTGAAGAAACTGTGCTCCATGGAGTGCCCACACCAGAGCAGAGGGAAAACATGAGGGGGAAGGCGCTGCAGCGAGAAACTGCTATGTACTGACCGCAACCTCCCATCCCCGTGTGCTGCGGCAGCAGGTAGGAGAGCTCGGAGTGAAGTCGAGTCTGGGACAGTAAGGAGGAAAGGTGGTGTTTCAATGTTTGTCTTCTTTTGTTTCTCACTACCCAAATCTATTTTAATTGGCAGTAAGTTAAATTTCCCCAAGCCAAGTCAGTTTTGCCCACAGTGGTAACCGGTGAGTGATCTCCCTGTCTTTATCTCGGCCCACAAGCTCTCTCATCCTATTTTCTGCCACCCCACCCCGTCCCACTGAGGAGAGGGAGTGAGGGGTTGGGTGGGCACCTGGCCGTTAGCCAGGGTTAACCTACCAGAGTAGCTCATTGGTAAGAAAACTACTCATGAGCCTTCTTTCAAAACTCTCCAAGCCCAACCTTTCATTTAAATTTCAAAGGAATACACACTCTTGAGTTTGAAGACGAGCGCAAGCATATGTATATCTACAGTTCAAAGCATCTTCTTAGTAAATGTCAGTGCTCACCAAGACCAATCCTTCACTGCCACCAAAATTATAACAGGAAAAGCAGGGGTTTGTTTGGTTTTTTGGTGTGTTTTCTTCCAATTACATGTTGGCTTGGGACTAGTTCCATAATTTCTATAAGAAAAACAGAAATTGCCTTATTTCAACAGGACAATCGTAACAATGCTCTTAAGAGTCCAGTCTGGTTTTCATCCATTTGCCATTAACAGATGATGGCTATTGCTGCTGCTTCATCAGCTTTTTACCTACTTGTGTTGCCACAGTTTTCTATAAATGAAAATTCATCTGGGGATTTCATACTGCTCTGAGACAGTTCAGCTGACTCAAATACAAGATGCACGGAGAAACTGAAGAGTCTGAATTGTCTTGATTATTAATAAGACCTCACTTTTCCAGGACTGCAATTATTTACCTTTATTTAAGAGAAACTAAGAGATTGTGCACCAAATGTGACTGAACCACAAAACCAGAGTCCTGCATTTCTTCTTACAAAGTTCAGCCAGCCAAAAAGAATAAATAATGAAGTACGTAGATTTATGCATACACTAAACAGAACCATTAAAGTGGATTTATCTGCACCATTTCCCTTAAATTACAATCATGCCCTACTTTTGTGCAATTTTCTATATTTTGTGAAATTATGTTACTGGCGATCTAATCTCTTGTTTGGTGGCACTGTTATAGCAGGTTATGAAATACATATTGGGCTAATATTGGAAGTCCTGCTGACTTGTGAGTCCTGCAGCAAAGCCTGAATATTGCCAGATGGGTGAAGAGATAGTCATATATTACCTGCATCATTACTTAAAAAGAAAAAGAATAAACTTTACCTAATGTTCCCTTTCACTGTTTCTATGTGTTTTCTAAAACGAAAGCATGTTCCTGTAATTCAAGTAATGAGTAATGTGTACTCCTGCCTGGTGCTGTGGTTCTACCTTTTATCTCTTTCCCAAGTTCCACTTTGCAGGAGACAAATACAGCAGCACAGCATTCCTCTCCCAGTCCTTGTCATCTTAGGAGGCATTTTATGCACCATGTGCATTCTCACTGGTCCTTTCAGTAGAGCCATTTCCATTAAAATATGAATATTTAGATACATAGATGAGCACAGTATGCTCACACAGCATACCAGAATAATTCCCATCATAAATAAGGCTATTATTTAATCATACATAAGGGGTTTATTACCCTTCAGCAACCCTTGGGTTTTATTAAACAATTAAAATTCTCTGGGCTTTTCATTGACTTGCCTGAGAAAGATTTTAAAGAACATGTTTTCATTACAGTTGGAGAGATGTTTGGAGAGAGCAAAAATCTTACCTAGCACATGTTTATAGCTCTCCAATACCAACTTTGTAAGAGCAGATTTAATCTCATAATCTTTGCCCAAGTGACACAAAAGTCAATCAGTTTGGACCACACCACACATTTATTCTTCCAAAATAATCTAATTATTCTACTTTCACTATTTCAGAAATTAAGATAAATTTGCATACCTGAATTTTTACATCTCTGCAAAACAATTTGTAATACAGACCAGACTTTACAAAAAACATAAGCCAATAAAAGAACTGACTTTTTTAATTTTTAAATCAGGATGAGCTCTAAGAAATGCCAAGTCTTCCAAATTATTTGGAATTCAAGGATCAGTATTGCCCCAGAATTCCTGTAGCTCCCAAATGGCTTTAAAAAAAATGCTAGCTAAGAGCATTTATCCATTTTTAGAAAACCCAAGTAAGACCAGCTTTTAAGCTCTGCATTTTCCCCAATAGGAGAAAAACTGCTTTACAGAAACAGAAAATAAAGCATGGACACCACAGCAGCCAGCTCTGCCACCCTAACGAAAGAATCCAAAGGAAAGTTTTTATTTTCCATTCAGGGGCAGCTCTCTCCAGCCAGTGGACGAGGACAGGTTATGTGAAGAAAAGGCTGTACATTTCTTTCAGACCTTAGGTAAGAACACCAAATACAAGCTAGCTAGGAATTTTAGCGTTGTTGCATAGAGATTTTTTAAGGAGCAGTGGAACCCAGTTGATGTTGGGACATGGGATTTCTCCCTCCCGGCCACTAGAGCCCTATCGGGTGCTCTCTCAGACTAAGGCTTCTCCTATCTTAGTTTGACGGATGCAGCTGCTGCCGTTTTTGCTTGCAGGTCCAGCCAGGAGTAAGGCTGAGCCCCTAATCCAAAACAGCGGATACACACAAACAGACACACACACACACAGATGAGGACACAGAGCGAGCAGTGTCTTTACCAGCACACACGCAGCAAATGTGCTCACATAAACCCAAAAACACAGCCCCATCTTGTCCCTAATCTCCAGCCGAACTGGACTGAAGCTCACCAGCGACGCACACAGGCCCTGCACTCTCCAGCTGCACAAGGATGCCACGCTCACAGAGCCTTCAAACACTGCCATGGGATTTAGGTTCATCTAATATCCAGGCCCAGACCCCCGAGCCCCCGTACCCTGCCACTGGCTTACATCTGGGCTCTTCCCAAATGCTGGTTTTTTTTCTCCCACTTGCCAGCTAGTCCAGCTCCAAGTCTGCTAGCGAGTTTTGTTAGTGAAGTTTGCAGGCACACTGGGATCCCTGCAGCATCTGGTTATAAACACAATCGCTAGCCCACGGCTGGCCCTCAGATCCTAGAGCTCCCATGACCCATGGCCTCTTCTCCAGTTGCAGGTGCCCAGACCTCCTGATAACACACATCCATCCACACACGCAGATGCAGCACAGAAAGCAAGGTCAAGCAGAAAACCATCACAAGAAGTATTTAATAAGACACTGGGATAGATGCTCAGACAAGAGCACTGCTTACATGAGATCGTCCCCTTTTACCCCCCCCCTTCTATTTTTCCATGCATGTTCTTCCCACATCCACCTTGACCCTTTCCTTCCTCTGCTCCCGTTTCCTCCCGAACAATGCACCCCTAACTACTTTTCCCCATCAGTCCCAGTTTTGCTACATCCCTACCTAAAATTGGTATTTCTGATAACATTACCTGGGTCCACTCAGCCTTGCATGGCATTACTGACACAGGACAGTAGTGGGCCTTGCAAGATTGCCCCCAATACTCCCTTCAATTATACGTGAAGTTTGACCATCTTCCCCTTAAACATCTGTGAAATTTGTCCATCTTTCACAGCAGCCATCTGTAATTTTTGTCAGCTTCTCACTCTGTTGCTTGTGTTCAGCAGTTTCTCATACAGCGACCAGCAGTTTCTCATGGTCTTTTCAGTTGGCGAAACCTCAGGCCGTAGCCTAGACATCTGCCTGCGTAACGTAAGATTTATTTGAAAGACAGAAACAAAAAGAAGTGCAGACACTCTAAATTATCATGGGGTTAATATGTGACGGTGCTGAACAAATGTTTCTGCAAAACAGGATGCAATTATCTACCGCAGCCAAATGTCTGGTTCCAGGTTTCATACAGCTCTAGGTCCTTCGAGGAGACACTGGGCCGCACGGTTCTGAAGGCACTCTCAAAGTCCAGGAAAGCAATAGGTCGTACTTGGTCTGGCATGATGGTTGCAATGTCCATGGACTGAAGGCTGCGGATAGGGCCCAGAGAAGCTTCTCGACAGAGCTGTGTCATGTCTGCCCCTGAAAATCCATTTGATTTCTTAACTATGAGTTCAATTTCCTCTTCATTTAGAGAGCAGTGCTCCTTTGACATTAGACGGGTGACAATCTGCTTCCTAGCTGAGGCTTCTGGAAGAGGAATGTACAGTCTCTTCACTAGTCTCCTTCGGGCAGCTTCATCAATTTCTTGGGGTCGATTTGTTGCTCCAACCACTAGAATACGATCTTCAGAGGAGGTTGTTGCACCATCTAACTGGACCAGAAATTCAGTTTTTATCCTTCTCGACGACTCGTGCTCCCCATCTCCACGCTGAGACAACAGGGAATCGATTTCGTCAATGAAGATCACTGCTGGCTGTTGACATCGTGCCACAGCAAATAGCGCACGGACCATCTTTTCCCCCTCCCCTACCCATTTGGAAGTCAGAGAAGAGGCACTGATGCTAAAAAAGGTTGCTCCAGACTGGCATGCGATGCACTTGCCTATAAGAGTCTTGCCGGTCCCAGGCGGGCCAAAGAGAAGAATTCCTTTAGGAGGACCACGTAACCCAGTGAAGATGTCTGGCCTCAGCATAGGCCAGACTACTATCTCTTTTATAGTAGCTTTAGCAAATTCAACTCCGGCAATGTCATCCCAGTTGACAGGAGGCCCATGGTCCATGATCTCGTGCATAATGAGTTCAACCATTTTTGGTTCTATGTTTTTCAGTCGTTCATCTACAGGCAGCAATGGATCTGTTGGTCCTCTTGCATGGGGTTTACAGTGTGCTCCTCCATTTTCATTTCCATCTTGTTTTGGAACTGGAGGAACAAACTTGCCAAACGGACCCCGAGATCTGCCTGCACCCAGTGATTTTTTTACACCTCCATATGATGAGACTGATGCACGCTGGGGTAGGTTTTGAGATTTCCTTTGCTGATCCACCCACAGCTGTTCTTTTGCAGTTCTAAAACCAGGAACACTGCTCTCTTCATTTCTGTTTCTATACCCTGAAAAACTACTGGCTTCTGTACTAATGGAAGCCTGGCATGGAGCAAGGCTAGGAATCACTGTGCTGCCTCCATCAGCCAGACCATAAAACGCTTTTCTTTTTCCAGAACTTGTGGACCATGCAGGTACAGCTGACTGATCGGAAAGAGACAAATTTTGTCCATCGCGACAGTTCTTCAGAGAACTGCTACTTGCCACTTCTTTACTTCCAAATAGAGGAGTTGCCTGGAAACCTGTATGAACCTGTTCGTTTAAGGAGGCTGAAGAGGCAGGAAGTGTATCCAAAGTTTTGGTCACAAGAGGCACACTGCTTTGAAGAGACTTTGAAGATGAGGGATGCTCAAGGAGATCTGGTCCCTGACTTGCACATTTTGCTGAGCCAGCACAGAGCTCAGTCTCTCCGGCACTGCTGAAGATAGTGAGTTTAGGAAGACCTGGAGCAGCAGAGGCACTGACCCCTTTATCAGCTAGTACACAGGCATCTGTTGGTGCCATCTGAGTGCTTTGGAAATTTTTGCCAGCCTGCATCCTCTCTTGCACACACTTTAATTCAAATACATTATCTGTTGTCAAGACAGATTGCCACTTGTCACTGTCATTTTGCTGACACTTTGCCAAAGTCAAAATGTTTTCGGCATAGTTATTCAAGCCAGTCTCTATGTTGTCAGAGTCAATAATTGCAGAGTATTTCTCTGCATATTTTTTAAACAGGCTGGCAGCACAGACCTGAGAGATCTCAGAGTTTGCCCATGCATACTGAATACGCAGGATTTTGGCACGGTATTCATCTGCCTTCTGTGCAGGTGTGCAGGTGCCAGAGGTAATAGCAAAGTAACTTTTCTGCCAGTCGCTCAGATGCACGGTGCTGTGAGTGGGGGTTTCCATCACCGACACTGAAACATACATAAAATACCTGCTGTTATAAAATGCATTTCACTGCTATTTGCTTTGGCTGCTGTCCCCCTTTCCTAAATACATATACATGAAAACATACAGTATTTTAATTGAGAGAAATAGCACAGTAGATCTTGTAAGTTACTTAGCCAGTCTGGACACTTTACAATTTTCAAAAAGCAACCAGCCTTGTGGTGTAAAGCCATTTAAACTGAGGTTCTCTTTTCTTCCTTGTTTAAAGAAAGAAAAGATGACAAAAAAAAAAAAAAAAAAAAAAAAGAAGAGTTTGCTTCTAACCAGAAGTCTCCTGGGGAGGTAAGTAGACTGCAAAGAATGGTAACAGATGGCCAAACAAAAATTGGCCTTGTTAAACAAAATCACTACTGTTTTCACTCTTATTTGACAGAATACAGCACAGTGCAGAGGAGGAAAGATTATATATCACTGTCAGAATGATGAAATTTATTACAGTGATGGTAATAAAAATGAAACAATGAAGCTAATAAATAAAACTATGTGCGAAGTCCCTGAGGTGAGGTAAAAGTGGAATGAATAAGCCTGTAAATTTTCAGATTAAGAAAATAATTACAGATTCATAGCAAATGTTCAAAACTTTATTCTATTTAGAACATACTAAAAGGTCCCCATTTTAGAGAAACAAAGTTCTTGGGTGTTTAAAGCAATGCTTGTTTCTCAGTCTAAGAAAGCAGAATTTAAATTCCTTCAGTGATTTTTTAAATAGGAAAGATGACATTTGGCTAGGAAGGAGCATTTTGCTAGACGTGAAAGATATGCTCATGTTTAGGATGTATTTTCAAAGAAGTCTTTGTCTGCACGGTACCATGTGCAGAGATATTTCTGGTAACATCAAGAATTCATTATTTCAGAAGAGACATAGGCACAAGCAAAATTATGAGAAATCTACCACTGCCTCAACAGGGTTTGCAGAAAGCTCTTAACACACAGTAATTCTGATCTTTTCATCTGTCCATAAGGGACAAACATCTAATATGCGATATGACCGAATACATCAAATTCTAACTTCTTTTTTAACTTCAATATGTACCAGGATGGTCCAGCCAGAAAATAGTTAAAAAGTGGAGGTCCATATATTCTGCACCCCTTCCAACAGGGTACAAGTCAACTTGCGATCTTCTTCTGATTCAGCTACAGACTATGTATGACTGCAGATTACAGTACAGGTGTAAAGTACATACAATCCAGGATGGCGGGGGGGTGGGGTGGGGTGTCCTCTCTATTTACTTTCAAGAAGTCTTGCATCAGTGTTAGGCAACAGAGAGCACAGTATGAATATGGCAGGAGGGGTTATGCATAATGAACAACAAGGAGATAAATTATTTTGGTTTGGATTTTTTCGGTCTTCAGCCCAACTTTGTAGAGCTGTTTAGAAAAGTAAATTTTACCTGCAAATTCAGTGCCTTTACATGGCAAGCCAATTAAAAAAAAAAAAAACAACACAAAAATANAAAAAAAAAGCAACACAAAAATAAGACTTCCTCTGAAAAATTACTGACAACTTTCGGACTGTGAGAAGTCTAACTTACGCCTACTGAATGAGGTGCAAATTCCCACCATACACCATCTGCAGCTGTGCGATGGGCGAACAGGAGATACAGGGCTACAGCCTTTTATTTATTTTCTCTAAACAACATATTAAATAACTGTCACTGTGCATATAACTTTTTGGTAGCTGTTGAATCAAAAAAAATCTTAGGAAACATAAAAGCTAAGTTCAGAAAAAGTTTAGTAGCAGGCATTTCCTCCCATGAGATATTGCCATAGATTTACATCATTCAGAATACAAAATCTCAAGTTCACCACCACTTCCTAATGATTTAGTAATCATCCTGTCAGCACTGAAGGAAGGCCACAGTAAGTGAGCAGCGGTAGCTAGTTTAAAATTTCAGTTTGATTTTTCCTCCTAAGTATCTTCTAATGTCATATCCTCCCCCTATTCTAATTCCTATTCGATGCCCTCCCAGCCTTACTGGTTTTCCCCCCGAGAGATAACCAAACGCGTACGCGGACAGTCAGTCGCTCTTCAACAGTCGAAACGGTTCCCAGGTGTTGCGGACATCAATTCTTCCATCTACGCGTCCAGAGTTGGGCGTTTCTCAAAGCCATTGACAATAACGACTTTCTGGCACGCAGGCTGCAGCCCCAGCAAACGGAGGGGTAGGTAACTACCTGACAAGCAACTACCTGACAAGCCACGTGCCGCGTGTCGCGACATTCCTACGTGACCGCATCTACCCGTTCAGAACGTGGGGGAGGCCGGCTTGCCCGTAGCCAAGAAAACCAGGAGGGCAGCACGCTGGCGGCCCAGGCACGGCTTCGCCCCCTCCGCCGCGACGGAGCGCGACCAGGCCGATACCGGCCGGCCGGCAACAAGGCAGGGCCCCTCAGCTCCGGAGCCCGCGCTGGCACCGCTCCGCGCAGGTCAACCCCCCTCGCCACACCGGGGTGTGGGCGGGGAAGACGAGACCAGAGCCCCGAGGGCTTCCCTGCGGCCTTCGTTCCGCCACCTCGGCGGCGGCCGAGCCGGGCCCTCAAGCCCGAGGGGAAGGGGCGCGACGGCCATCAACCGCCTCCAACGGCCGGGGCCCGGCGCGCGCCTCTCGGCGCCCGTCAGCGCGG
>VYZV01018172.1:0-10605 GCA_013401275.1 Pandion haliaetus | reverse complement strand
GGTCCCGCCCCCCCGCTGTCGGCTCCGCCCCCTCGTCGCTGGCCCGGAGCGGCTCTGGCACCGCGGCGCGGCTGCCCACGCCTCGGGAAAACCGTCAGGATAAAGGCTCGGTCCTTCAGCTGAAGGGCACGGCAGCCAAGAAGGAAGAGGCCAGAGAATTTAAAAGGCGTCATGACGTTTGTCGCCTAGCCTGGCCGCTTTCGGCAGCAGCAGAAAATGGAAACCCGCACCGTTCCTGTGAGGCAGAGGAGGGTGCCCTTGCGCGTGGGCGCGTTCGGTGACTGCAGGATGTCGCGGGCGATGGCTGCCCGAACGGGCAGGGCGGCCGCCCCATCACCGCCCGCCAGCCGCCTGCTGCCCGTCCGTCCCTCTCCGTTCGGTGAGAAGGCCCTCCGCGTGCCCTGCGTGCCGCTCAGGGGAGGCCGGCCCGGCGGAGTCCCCGGGCTCTCTCCTCAGCGACCGCCCTCGGCGCAGGGCGAGCTCCACGGGGGGACCAGTTCCACGGGAGACGCGCCCAGGCGCGAGCCCCAGCTCGCCCGGTGGTTTGGGTGCCGGCGATGGGCGCCCCACCTCTGCGGCCGCCTGGTGCAGCTCTCCCGCGGTGGCACAGGCCGCAAGGGCACCACAGCCTCTGCCGCAGCGTCGGGAGCTGATGCTGTGTGACGCCCTCGGAAACGACGGCTGCTGGACGGGCCTTTTGGGGAGAAGAGCTCTGCCAAAGGCCCCGGCAGCAGTAGGTGGACTCTCTGGCAGAGGGACGAGATGAGTAACGTGATGCCTTACAGGGCAAAAGATGGCGGCCCCGGTGGATGTATCCCGTGAACTGGACCTGGTCGTGGAGTCCGTAGCTGGGTCACGCCAACCCACGTTCAAATTAGCGCACCAATCTAGATGCAAATGAGCACACTACGCTGCAGTTACACCTTTGGTATTAACGTAGTCACTTTTGTGTGGGTGAACATTTAATTTCCCGGGAGAAGCACTTCTTACAGTTACTGTCAGGTTTTTGTTATACATCAAGCTTGTTATACCAGCAGTGCAGACAGCATATTAAACTGTGCTACTGTACAAGCTATCACCTAAGACAAACCTGGGCTAACTTTTATCATTTGTAATGCTTGCTGCCCTCAAATTGCCGCCAAGGTGCGCTCGCCTGATTTCCCGTGGGTTGCACAGGGGCAGGGAGTGAAGGAGCCTGAAGCTGCAAGCTCCCCCGGGGAACACGGGCTGCAGCCAGGCAGGGCTTAATGAAATGGGCCACTGCCTTGTCCTACCTGATGGCGCCTGAGCTGCAAACCACAGCTGAAGCTGGACGGCTGGCTCCAGTGGCAGATCCAGCTGCAGGACCACGTGGAACTTTATGGAAGCGTTGGCATCGACCCTGGTTATGGCCAGGCGTTTTTCAGACTCGTGTTGCTGGGGAGGAAACTTCCCGCAGGAACTCTCATTTGTAAAGTAATTTGTTTGAAGAACATATTGAGAAAAAGTCATCAGTGGTGAAAGTCAGGGCACTGACGTCACCTGAGTGGGGAAGTTGGACCCCTTACAGTGCATCTGGCATGAATAAAATGGGAAAAGCTTGGTTAAGAGCAAAGACAGACAATAGTCATAGTTTTGTTTCCATTTATTAATGCTGCCAATTAAAACCTACACGTCTGTTTAGTAGGGTTTGGATGCAGATTTTAACGGAACGCGACAGCTCACAAGTTACAATAAAAAAGCACTAAACGTCTCATTATTTTCCCACTAAGGTCATACAGACCGTACATATGCTATGTAGATAACAGCCATCGATGGGTATTTAATCTGCCCCCACCACCCTGGTCTTCAGGGTTCTCAGTTTTATTTCTCATTTGCTCCTGTCTTCGAGCAATTCAAGTTTACGCATGTCTCAGGGTTTAGACTGCTGTTGTAAGGCAACTGCAATGTGAGTACGACTCATCAAATATGGTGTCCTTACAGGAGACATCAACAACAAAAAAACAACCACCATGAGCAAAATCTTACATGTAAAGGCAAGACAAAATTAGAAATTTAATAATTATAATGCAGTTCAGAGTATAATATATTAGTGATACATTTATAAGTACACTTCTTTCATTATTTCCCCATCGGTACTAAAGTATATTCATAATCTGTCATTATTACTGAGAATGTAAGCATTGTGCTAGCACTCTACTATTTAAAAAAAAAAAGTATTGTTGCTGAAAAGTTACTTTTTTCCCCTCCTTCTCTAGTAGCCACACTGTCTCCCTTGAGATGTGGGTATTCTACTAAAGTACAATTCTGAGATTTTGTAATTATTTTTAACATCGAACAGTATTAATTGGCACAGACTGTATTAACTTTTGCACACAAGGCACAATAAATCCAGGTTCACATATTAACTATTCGTACAGTATTTCTTGCTTACAGGTATGTTGCAAAGCTACAGGACAGAAACAGCAGTTAGGTTCTTCTTTCAGAATGTTCAATGCTTTTGTTCGTCGTGAGTTGATTACATAGCCCACATTCCATTTTCAGATGACCTAACATTAATAGTCTACAAAGGAATTATCACATGGGGAAAAGAGGGTATGAGAGACTGAATACTAAGGCGGCTGTCCTGCTTTCGGCTGGGATAGAGTTAATTTTCTTTCTAGCAGCTGGTATAGTGCTGTGTTTTGGGTTCAGTATGAGAAGAATGTTGATAACACACTGATGTTTTCAGTTGTTGCTCAGTAGTGTTTAGACTAAGTCAAGGATTTTTCAGCTTCTGATGCCCAGCCAGCAAGAAAGCTGGAGGGGCACAAGAAGTTGGGAGGGGACACAGCCAGGACAGCTGACCCAAACTGGCCAAAGGGGTATTCCAGACCATGTGATGTCATGCCCAGTATATAAACTGGGGGGAGTTCGCTTGGGGGGCGGGCAGATCACTGCTCAGGGACTAACTGGGCATCGGTTGGCGAATGGTGAGCAGTTGCATTGTGGATCACTTGTTCTGTATATTCCAATACTTTATTATTGTTGTTATTATAATTATTAGTTTGTTCCTTTCTGTCCTATTAAACTGTTCTTATCTCAATCCATGAGTTTTAGGGTTTTTTCCACTGGGTGAGGGGGGAGTGAGTGAGCGGCTGCGTGGTGCTTAGTTGCTAGCTGGGGTTAAACCACGACAGCAGCCTTCACCAATTACATATTCAAACCATTCCAGAATTTCAGAAAAACTGGAACTGCGAACTTCAGATTTCTGTATTGGGCTGGCCATGGGAAATGTAATTTCATGGGTCTTGTCACTGCTGTTTACTTACATCACTTCTTTAAAAACAAAAATAAATTAACTTTTACTGCATTTATAATATGTTAAATTAACCCTTATCCTAAATTCTTTGCCAAAAGCAGTTTCAGTATCTGGACAACAGCCTTTTCTAAAACTGATACGCAAGCTGGAAAATGTTTAATTGAATGTCAGCTTTGGCAACATTTCTCCACAGAGGTCTAGAGGGACCTATGTCTAATCCGGGGCTGTTGGGAACATTTCACCTCTCCTGGCTTTGGATGTGCATCCTGCCCGTGTCCCTGTTCTACAGCAGTTTTGAGGCTCATACAGACATGCATCATCTACCTCTGCTCTGGTTTCCATGGTTTCCACCAAAATCCACTTATATTCAGTCCAGTGTTGCCTTACTTTATGCATTTCTTTTCCGATACTTATTAGGTAGATTTTAATTTCAATTATAGTCACATGAGCCCAAAGCAACTCCATTTCATTTCAGTGGAATTATCCTGGATTTACTCTTACGATAGCTTTGATCAGAATCTGATCTCTTTTTTTTCCTGGACAGACCTGGTTATATATTTCACATACAAAATACTGGTCTGTCGCACAGAGAAGGTGCAATTCTTCTCTGGCTCCTAGATTCTAGTGTTTTCTTAATGTAAAAGTTGTAAAACGGTATCAGTGTGGACCGTATGTGCTATGGATGAACATTGTTTCCCAAGTCATGAAAACTGAATAATGTTTTAAAAAAAATAATAACAGAGAAAGGAAACAACTGCCAGCATTTTCCGCTCTCTTCAGTCTATTAATCTATTGCATTGTGCTACTACAGAAAAGCTTAATTTCATACTGGTTCTGCTAAAGAGAATGATGCTGTCAAAATTTCTGATACTGTGGCTGAGACTAGTATCTTGTGGAACGGCTCAGTCACCTGCTCAAATATTACTTGGTTTTGCCAGATTAATTTGTCATCCCTTGCTTCATCTGTTACCTGTGAAATCAATTCCTTCAGGAAATAGTAATCAGCTTTTCCATCCGGATGGATAACATAGTTCCTGGCTAGCTTTACAGAAGGGTGTTATGCCATTGCCTCCCCTAGTCGCATAGCTTGACCTGCTGGAAATGCAGAGCTTGGTCAGTTTTTCCTAAGTGTCAGGATTCATGCACACCTCTTATGTACTACTTGCACACACATTCATACTAATCCTTCCCCAGTTTGCCCCACAGCAGTGAGGTGATTAGGAATCACCAGAAAAAGCCACCTAGTCCACAGTCAACTTCTTTAATCCCTTCTGGAAAGACGGTTGGTAGGAGCAGAGTGTGTGCCCAAATAACTGTCCCGGTGCATGTTTCATGGTCTACTTGCAACTTCCCAAATGTAGGAAGTATACTTGCAAGGGATGGAGGAAGAAAGCTGAATAATTGTGCAAGCTGTTCAAGATGCTTTAGAAGTTAATATGAGCAGTAAAAGGAAAAGATTAAAACAAATACAAATGTAGAAATGAATCCTACAGATTCTTTTTCTTGGAGCAGCTATTTATTTTGTTCTTATTTACATAGAAATAACTGTCTGGAATTTATGTTTTTAAAATGGCAGAAGTACTTATTAAAGTCAGATACTGTTTCTGACTTTCATTTCACCTCTTTACTGTACCTGCCTTCAACAGGATCACATATCAATGGCTTGTGTCAAGTACACATTATTTGACTTTCTCTGAAGGTTAATTGTTTTGCAGTATTTTTATGTTCCATGCGTCACTGTTAATGGAGGAAAACCACTAATGGGGGCACCAGAGCATATTTTGGGGGGTAGCTCTCTTAATTTCTATTTTTTTTTTTGTAATTTGTTATCTTGTTAGCTAATTTGAGAAACGAAGAGTAACATTTTTGCCATCAAATTTCTTAGCACATTTTGTCAAAGATTTATTACACAATGAAGTAAGAAGAAGGGTAGCCATAAAAAGAAATCACAACTCTATTTCACAGAACATAGTTTACAGATTATTTTCAAGTAACCACTGCTTGTAACTTGGTTAAAAATACAGAATACCAGGAAGCACACGGCTTTTGACAAAACTCTTAAGAAGGAGCTTTTAAGAGGCCTCATTATGAATGGTCAAAGTGAAACCCAATAGCCAGCAAAACCCATTTGCTGAGATTTGTCAAAATGGCTGTTTTAAAAGCAAACCCTTTAAGAGAAAGTAGAGAACCTGCCATAAGGACTGTTAGCATTCATTTAGTGCTCACTCCCCCCTGATCTACCTAGGTAATGAAGTCTTGAAGTCCTAACTTCATTTACAAAATTATTCCAGGAAGCATGTCATGACATGATGGTGCCGCAAATCATGACAACAACATTTGTGTGTGCCCGTTTAGATAGGACCAGAACAGTGTTATAACCAGGTTACTGAACTTCTCCCAACTTGGCTACTTTCTGAAGTCATAGTAATGTTAAATTAATTGGTTATAACACATCACAGTTTCATCTGTGAAGAAAGAAGTGGGTGTGCTAGAGGTTAATGGGGACAACGAGGGGATCACTAACCCTTCCATTTCCATTGCCTGGTTCAATAAATGCTCTTGATTACAAACTGGTAAGAAATGACAGCTCGAGCCCCCATGGCTATGTGCATCCTGGAAACAGGCAAGATGAAACTACAGTACAGAGAAGGAATGACTAAGGTTACAACACAACTTGCTGGCAAGGATTTTGCTACTGCGGCTGGGCTATATAACAACAGGTTTTGTATTTTTTTCCCTCATAATTTGACTTTCCCACCTGCCCCTAAAATAAACCTTGGCAACAGAGAGAAAGCCAGTTAATTACCTCCTCCCCACTGCTACTCACTGCTGTTAGTGCTGGTGGTGGTTTTGCTCCCATGTTTTTAGAAGATCAGTTGCCAGCTGTGAGATGTGCTGCCAGGCAAACTTGATGTGGGTGGATTCCACTGTGCGGGAACAAATAGCAAAACGTAGCACAAACTTCTCTCGCAGGTGGCACGGGACCAGATGAATCTTCTTGGCCTCATTTATGCTTTTAAGAAGTGCCTTATTTAGTTCATTTGAGCCCTGAAATCATTGTAATGCAACAGATACAGTGATGAATTTCAGAAGCAAGTTTGGAATATGTAAATCCCACCAAGCAGCCAAGCCCAAGTACTACCAGTAACACACAGCCACTTTCTCATCTCTCGGTGCTTTGCCATCAAAGGATTACAAAAAGATGACAGCGCAAGAGATAATTTTTCAGCCACAAAGAGATTTATGGATTAACTAGGGTTTAGAAGCCGTGTTCACACTGGGGCATTTGTGATGGCTGACTGCTTTTTTGTGACCTAAGGTCGTGAGCTATGTAGCTTCATGTAAAAGCATTCATTATTGCATCCCTTTCATTACACTTTTCTTAGATGTAATCAAACAAACGTGGGAGGAAGTTTTGCAATGAACTATACTAACATTTGTGAAACAAACCTTCCAGTCTTCACTTAAGCATGGCTGCTGTGAGAGTCTTTTGAATTTGAAGACGGAAATCATACCCTTAATTAAGAAATAGTTAAGGTAGTGTATCCCTGGCATAAGCTAAATTTCATGCTGTCGGTAGAAACCCTGAAAAAGTGTTTGCCTCAAGTTCTATAGGAAGAGTCCATCACAAAATCCTACAGAGCGGTTGGCGGCGGAGGATTTTAGAAATGTGGTAAACTGACCCTCTCACTGGAAGTAAACAGTCTTTGCATTCTGGGAAACAAAGATATAAATGTTAAATGTCTTGCAGAAAGTCAGAGGGACTCTACATGCATGCAGTATCGAATTTTATCTCCTTGTAGTGTACTTCATTCTCCTTGTCCTCAAATAAGGAATGTGAGGATTTCCCTTGGAGCAGCTGTGCACTTTTAATATAAAATCTCAAAAGAAATAGACTGCACAGAGGAGTACTGGTTCTTTTGCAGGTTCAGCTAATGTTGAATCAATGGTTTTCCTAGTTCATGTCCATCAGCATTTCAGAATAAAACAACAGATGTCATCAGATTTTCAAAAACATCAGTAAATTGCTTTAAATGAAAACAATGAAAGAAGGGATCCCAGAAATCTTGGGATTTTTGTCTGATTTAGCAATACATGATAAAGTGCTACCTGCTTATCTTTGACAGTCTTTGTTATCCAAATTAAAAGTTAAACAGGAAAAGAGTTAAGAGATGGACAAATCTGTTCAGCAGTGGTTTTGTTACTGTAGTGGCATAGGTCGTCTTGAAAACATCCATATCAGAAAACATGTCCTCTCACATCTGCGCAGTTGTGACTTGCCTGCTTAGTTTTTTCCATATAAAAACAAAGCATAAGGGAGACACAGTTTCCCATTGGCACTCAGGATAAATGGATTATTCTCATGGGTTTGGATCATATTAGAGTTAGAGCTGAACCCAAGTCAAAACCTTGTTCTGACTTAGCACAAATTGTTAGGGAATTTGGATGGAAGCTTGAAATTCATGGCTTAGCCTTCGTCTTCTAGGAGATATTTATGCAATTTGAATGTTTCTAAGAAAAGGACCCACTTTGGTGTTTTGCAAGTCCCCATCCGTTATGGGTCAGTCACTGGTGACAATGATATACTGATTTCTTATCAAAGGTAATCCATCATTAAAGTGATGATCCTTGCCTTTAATATGAAATGCACAGCACTAACGTTTAGGCAATACAAGCAGTATATGATGTTAAGTTAACCCCCTTGGCATGGGTGAGGAGAGGAAGGAGAAAGATTTATATATCTTTCTTCTGTTCTACTCTCCGAGCTGCACCTAGGGGCTGCTGTGACACTCAGGTGTCACGTCAAATTGAAATTAGTAGTGACTAATCCTCTCCCAGAGCTTTGAGAAGCCAGCTCTGATTGAGCTTCAGTAAGACTGTATTCTCACCTCTCTGGAGAAATTACTACTTTGACTTGTATTAATCTGCAGACATGACAAGGAGGCCAAAAATTAACGCTTTGGCATGATACATTTGATGAAATAGTTATAATATGAAAGTCATCGATTATTAGTCCATCTGCTCAACTGTGTGAAAGGCAAAAAATTAAAAGTTACAGCTAAGCAAATAAATACAAAAGGATTTCTCAAGAACAAAGGAAAAATATTTTGTACTTTTACAGCTGTGCAGCATTACAGTTCAAGTCCCCGGTCCCTTAGTCCTACTGTAACTACATAAAAGTTAGAAGTATCCTACTTCTAACTTGCATTTGAATACAAATTATAGAAATCACGGGAAGATCTTTCAGAGAGTGATTTAAAACGGAAATAAAGATGCACAAATAAGCATAAAACCCTCTAATTTAAAAGCTTGTTAGTTTTGTTTTTCTTTTTCAGTATAAAATAATATACTGAACCCCTTTTATTGTCTGATTAAACAAGTGAGCCCTCTCAACTACTGCAGCTCTTATGCTCTGAGCGCGGAGCGAGTTTTCTGGTTTCTGTTGGGCAAGGTCTCTACATCAATGAACTTGGCACTTACAGAGATTTGGGGAAATGAAAGGCCAAGAGGGGTAAAAGGATCATGTTCAGCAAAAAAAAGCAGACCAGGGCCAAGGGCAGTTGCGAAGCTGGCCTCCCATGCAACCCCTTCTTACTCACATCTTGTTCCAATTTGCCCGGTCTAACTGTAGGATTTNTAATATTCATCCATGATAGTCATTATATATATATCTCTCTATGTAAAATTGGATATTAAATATACACACATATAAAATTAACTTGACAAAAAACATGTCATGCATGCACACACTCACACTTCATATACAAATATCTAGGGAAACACATTAAAACTATCACCTTCATCAAAGCCCATCAAGCGTAGAATATAACGGTCATTTTTGTGTGACTGGGTAGGCCATTTGTTTGTCTTGACTATGTATTTCCATACCCTAGTATGCTTGAATTTCTCTTAAGCATTTGATTAATTTTTAAAAAAATTGTCTTAAGCTTCTTTCTTTAATCTGCTTTGATCTACATGAATTCCCTTTACTTACCTTAAAAAATAATTAAGTCTGCTTACTACAAAGACTATATTCAATTGCAGGTTATTGTACTGCTATAAAACATGACAGAAGAAATAGGAGGTCTTAGCTGCCTTACCTTCAGCCGAAAACAGACTAGTCCCAAGACAACCTCAGCACAGATCTCAAATCTTTCATCTTGAAGGACTAAATGTTCAAATTGATGCGACAGCCTGACGTGCTAAGAAGAGAAAGATAGTATCTACGTTGAAGAAATTTGATTCAAGAGAAAAGATGTGCTAAATTGTTCCCATCCCTAATGTCTTTTCTCTGTTCCCTCTTCTGATATGTGATAATATTAACATATTGCCATCTGTTTATGTTAACTTACATCCCATTTATGACTTTCAGAGACCATATTGAGCCATTACCATATTAGTAGCTCAGTCTATCTTGCGCAGTATTAGTCTGTTTCTTAATGAAACATTCATGAAAATGAAACGGGTTTATATGATACCATATTAATAGGAAATAATTGTAATAATTCTTCTTTAGGTTTTCTACCACTGTCAGGTTTGGCTGGGAATGGCTAAAGAGTCCAAAAGTTATTATGGGGAAACGGGGAGGTGCACAGATATATAGAGAGAAAATGATCACTATTCTAGTGGAAAATAAGCTGGAAAGATACACTTTTAGAGTAGTTCACTGAATATGAGAATAACTGTGAAGAAGGGGAGAACTTGTTCACACTTCTGACCAGGGTTGCTCAGGTTCAGTTGAAAAGAAAGATGATGGCAGTATAATCAAGAAAAGGAATAGCAAATCTCAGCCAACCTGTTTAGAAGTTACTGGGAAAAAAAGTGTGACATTGGACACCAAGCCAGAGCAGTTATTTTGAAGCATAGAAAACCAGTGCTCTTCCAAAATCAAACAAATAGGAAAAATACCAACAGGCATACTAACAGCCAGCTGGGAAGTCTTAACATCAGTCAGTGATGCTTGCATACTCATACCATGTTTTGCTTTCTTCCAAACAGAAAGTGAATTGAAAAGCATTTGGAAAAAAAGAACCCATATCCTCACCAGGTACCTGAAGTACCTTATCCAGTCCCCCTCTCACTGGCTATCATCAGTTTAGTGCTCACTACCCTAAAAAAAAAAAAAATTAAAAAAAGACAACAGCAACCAGCTATTAGAATTACAGTTTGTATTCATGCAATAGCCAGTCTACACCAAAGATTATCAGCAACATCTAAAATGATGTTTAAAAGTTCCTTAGCTTTGATATATTTATGATTGCAAATAATTTTACAAGAACAAACAACTAAGCCCATGTCTTTTCCTGCTTCTGCACTTGGTCTTT